>AZBU02000012.1:1155573-1408683 GCA_000757645.3 Steinernema carpocapsae | reverse complement strand
CGTGAACACCATGTTCCGACGTATACACCCAAGCCCAAGCGCCTCCCCCTAAGCCCAAGCTCGAGCCGGACCACCTGAAGCAGCAAGGATTCATCGCCGCCAAGAGGCATCGCCGATGACGTCATCCACGAATCGCCGCCGCCGCCGACGACACGAAGCCGCGCGCCGTCGCCGTCCGTCGCTCGTCGCCCAATTCAAACTGGACCGAACGTACGAAGGATCTGCAAGCCGCCGCTACCGTAACCGCTGCGTATCACGGTTTAGGCCAGCGACGTCGTCGTTCTTCGTCCTCCACCCTGTTTTTCGTGTTACTACTTCCTTTGTGTTGTTCTTACGAGTACTTTTGTGCAAGTACTCGTGTTATAAAGTGATAAAGCCCACTTAAGGCCTACCTGTGTTTTAGACTTCGGTTGTATCCTCAGTGAACTCGTTGTCGCCTGATATACGGTTGTATCCTGCGTGAACTCGTGTATCAGTCTTTTAGGTTTCTTAGAGAGAAACCTCGTCTGCGAAGAGAACCTTCCAGACACCCGTCTTCATCCCGTCGCACTCTCCCGAGTCGACGACCCTCTTCTTCACGTACCACCCGAACGACGTCAGCTCCCCGGCAAGGAGCGTCATTCGGAGGAGCCGGAAGAATCATCCAAGTCCCGCGTGGCAGGCCGGACATTCCACCGTCGGAAGCAAGCGATCCCGTTTGCTCCGAGAACCCCGACCGAGCAGTGAGGCAAGGCAGCCAACCAGGCCACCACAACTGGTGCATCGGCCGTCCAGAAGCGAACCCGGACCAGCTCCAAACTGGTCATCGCCGTCCAGAAGCGACCCGGACCAGCTCCACAACTGGTGAAAGGCCGTCCAGAAGCGATCCCGGCCAGCTCCACAACTGGCGCATCGCATTCAAGAAGCGACCCTCCCAGCTCACGTGCAGTCAGGACCACCCACGAAGAACCGCTCGGTAGACGCGAACAAGCTCGCGCCGACCACCAAGAAGAGCGTCCGTGAAGGTCCAAGTCGGAAGAAGAAAGAATCGAAGAAGATGTCGACCCCCAATGGATCGGGCGACGCTTCAAGAATCGTACCACCCTTGACGCCAACGCAAGCAGCAACAGCGAAGTTCGCAAGCCTGCAGTTCCAAGCGAAGGCCATCGTCAAGCGTGCAGAGCGATTGAAGACAGAAATCGCGGATTTCATCGACGACCTTGAAGGCAAGCCGGAAGCAGAAGTCCGCAACGGCTGCAACGACCTCATGGCCGAGAAGAATGAAGTCCAGCGTACCATCACCGCCACAGGAATGGACCTGTGCGCGATATTCGAAGTGCTCCTGATAGGCGACCAGAAGCGAAGAAACCCAGCTTCGACAACCTCTGCGCCAAACTGCAGGACGCAGAAGACCAGCTCGACACTGAAGGAATCAAGGTCAAGAAGCAAATCCGCAAGTTGGCTGCAATCGTACCACCCACTGCGGAAGCTCCAAAAGGACCACCCAGGATTCCAGGCCCCATTGCCAGAATCGAAATTCCAAAATTCGATGGCAATGTGGAGCATTTCAGCGCGTTCAAAAACGCATTCGTCAACCACGTCTACAACATCGACGAGTACGACAAGCAGACGAAGATGACGCTGCTGACGCAACACCTCATCGGCGAACCCAAGCGCGCCATCGCCTGTTTCTTCAACGACGGCGACAAATTTGAAGACGCATGGAAAATCATCGTGGAACGCTTCGGAAACAAGCAACTCCTGATGACAAGCCTCCGCAAGACGCTGAATGAAGCTCGACTGCGCTCAGAAGCCAACATCGACCAGCGCAACTTGTTGGACACCATCCGTACCATCCATATTCAGATGATCAAGGAAATCCCTTCGGCGGACACCAACTACGTGATGTGGGAAGCCATCCTCAACAAGTTCCCCGAGAAGACCCGGATAGAACTGGCCAACCGCTACAACGAAGAGATCAAGCTCTACCGTGACAACATCACGAAGCTTTTGGAATTCCTGGGGAACATCATCCAGAGGTTCTTCGAGATCGACTACATCGCGAACCCTTATGGATCATCAGGATTCACGGTACCACCCGCTCATGAAAAGCGCTCCAGCGATGCTAAGAAACGCACGTTTGGAGAACAGCCTTTGAGCTCCGTACCACCCAGAGGGCGATTCATCTCGACCCCCAACCCAACGTGGTCGTAGGCTCCGGCTGCGTCTTCTGTGAGAAGAAGAACCATCGCTCAACCGAGTGCAAGATCTACGAAGGCCAAGAAGTCCGCAGCATACGCGCACGTGACCTCAGTCTATGCTACAATTGCTTGAAGTCGGACCACCTGTACCGCAACTGCCCCTTCCCGCAGAAGTGCACCTTCTGCCCAAGGAAGCACCATCCAGCGCTCCACGGAAGCAAACCTGCAAGACCACCAGCAACGACGTATCACCCGTCGGGATATCAAGGCCAAGGACTGCAGCGACAGCCGAACGGTACCATCCAGCAACAACAAGAAGCTTCGTTCCAGAAGAGCACTCCGTTGCCACGCCACATTACCACCTTGGCTGCAACATTAACGGATGCGGAACAAGCGAAGCAGATCGAATCGACAGCATCTCCGCCGGTCTTCACATCGCCGCGGAGAACAAGATCAACCACGATTACATCAGCGCCGTCCTCAACGAGCAATGCTTCGTCCAAGCTGGAGAAACCATCGCAGTGAACCCTATCACAGGGACACTTGCCCGTACCACCGTGCTCCTAGATACCGGATCCAACACAACGCTGATCTCGGAGAAGCTAGTGGATCAACTCGGACTACCCATCGTCGCGGTCCGCGACACGAACTTCACGACAGTGGACGCACACACTCGAGTGCAGTGCCGCTACGTCCTAGTCCGTATAATCCTTCGCACGGATAAGCAAGGACACGGACCGACCGTTGAAATGGTAGCCATGGTAAAGGACAAAGTCCTCCACGGTAATATCAACCGGCCGACCCTCTCGGATCAAGACATGAAGGACATCGAGAGCAAAGGTTACGTGCTATCGGAAGGCCGCCATGGCCGAAGATCAAGAAGCTCGACCTTCTCATTGGAACCGATTACTTGAACGAGCTGGAGAATGGACCGAAGTGGGCCCTCCCGTCCGGATTGACGGCGAACCCAACATACCTGGGAGTAGTGATTGCCGGCAAGCGCACGCCGAGCAACACCTCAAAGTACCACCCTGCTGACCTATCCCAGAGCATCCAGTGTGCCACGCTAGCTGACATCGTCGAGCAAAGCAAGGACGAAGCACTCAACCAGGGAGCCCAGGCAGCACTAGCAGAAGAATGGGCAATGGACCACCTCCCGACGGGCTCCAAAAAGGAAATCCAAAACGCCGAAAACGAAGCAGTCCAAGCATACTTTGAGAAGACCCTCAAGTGCATCGAAGGCCGCTACGAAGTCGCGTTCCCGTTCAAGGAAGGTCTCCGAGTCCACGTACCATCCAACTACGCCATGGCCTTCAAGAGGATGATGTCCACCTACGACAAGATCAAGAGGAACCCAATCCTCGGGGACAAGATCGACAACATATTGAAGACCAGCTGGCTAATGGAATCATCGAAGAAGTCCCAACGGACGAACTCTACAAAGAGGCAGATGTCCATTACCTGCCGCATCAACCCGTCATCACCCACAGAAGGACACCACCAAGGTGCGGGTCGTCTTCGACGCGTCAGCCCACATCAGGGGCGCGCTCTCCCTCAACGAAGCGATCCACCAAGGACCAGCGATACTCCCGAAGATCACGGCCATCATGCTGCGCTTCCGGACCGGAAACATCGCCTGCGTCAGCGACATCGAGAAGGCGTTCCTGCAGATCGGCCTCACACCGACTGACAGGGACATGACCCGCTTCATATGGCTAAAGGACCACTCGAAGCCACCCTCCAGGGATAACGTGAAAGTACTCCGCTACAAGACGCTCCCGTTTGGAGTCAACGCGTCACCATACTTACTGGGCGCAACCTTGGAACACCACGTGAAGAAACACGCTCCAACGGACCACCCAGAAGCAGCCCAACGGTTCCTCGACAACACGTACGTCGACAACGTCCTCTTCACGTGCAACACAATGAGGAAGGCCAACGCCACTGCCAGGAGGCCAAGAAGACCCTCGCAGAAGGCAGGATGAACCTCCGCGAATTCGCCTCGAACAAGCAAGAAGTTCTCCAAGGGCTGAAGACGTCGACAAGGCTGAAAACCCAGCACCCAAGATTTTGGGAACAAGATGGTGCATCGAAGACGACACCCCTAAGCTGGAAGCCACCATGAAGGAGACCCAGAAGAAGACAAAGCGTACCATCTTCAGTCAAGTGGCGCAAGTCTACGACCCGCTCGGACTTCTCGCACCTGTGCTTGTTCAAGCCAGAGTGTTCAGCCAGAACTTATGGATCAGCCACGACTGGGATACGCAAGTCTCGCCGGAAACCTGGGAGTGTTGGCTACAAATCCATGGTCGAATCCAAGGATTTACGAAGACCCTACCACGCTCGGTCTGTCCAATTGGAGCTGAGGTCGACCTTGTAGTCTTCACAGACGCATCAGGATGTGATGGCCACGTGCATCTACCTGATCCGAGTCGATACGTACCACCCACTCCAGAATGGAGACCCAACGTACCACCCTTCCACGAAGAAGAAGACGGCTCATCTCGTCGCTTCCAAGACGAAGCAACGTCCACTCCAGAAGGTCATGACGATCCCGAAGATGGAACTCGACGCCATCTCACTCGGAACGAAGCTACTCAACAGCGTCATGACCGATCTAAGGAACAACATCAAGGTCCAGAGGTGCGCTATCAGACCGATTCACAGATAGCCCTCGAATGGATTCGTGCGCCAAGAGCACCAGCGAAGCAAGGAGCATTCGTCCTCAACAGATGGAAAGAACTCCGAGCACTTCAAGCAACGCTCGAATCGTACCACCACGAGCTATGGACCGGCTACGTCAGAACTGACGAAAATCCAGCTGATTGTGCCACGAGAGGTCTCAGCAAGGATGAACTCGGAGACCACAACTGGTGGATAGGACCCGATTACCTATCCAAGGATTTCGAAGATTGGCCCAACGACTGCAAATTCCAGCAGCTCGAACGGGAAGCCGATGCCCACGACCCGACCCGAATTTACCGGACCACCCCGGAGGACCCGAGGGAACAACCGACAAGGTTACGTGGAAGCCACAGAGCCGAACGAGCCAGTGGAAACAACGGATGGAACTCCACGGACCCTACGCAACAAGAAGTTCCTAATGTACCACCCAAGGACCCGGAACAGGAAAACTCCAGAAGGTCACGGTCGCCGCAGTGCAGAACGATGAAAAGCGAAGCTGGCCCGTCAACTGGTACGCCTCCAACAACATCTGGAAGGTCATACGTACCACGGCTTACGCATTCCGCTTTATGAGGAAGCTCTCCTATGCACCACGAGCAAGGACACGAGCAGCAGACGACGACCATGAAGCCGCCGTCACCCTCATGCTTCAGGAAGCCCTCAAGCACCACCGGCTGACATATGAAACGGACCACCCGACGACAAGATTCCTGCATCCAGAGGAACTGGAACGCGCCCGCACGTTCGTCATCCGTATCCACCAACAGGAGGTCTACAGCAAGCAACGATGGAAGGAACTCACCAACCTGAAGCTCTTCAAAGACCCTGAAGGAATCTGGAGATGCGGAGGAAGACTACGGAACGCCGACCTCCCCTACGGCACCAAGTTCCCGATCTTCATCGACAACAAGCACCCGTTGGCCAACCTCATCGTGCGAGAAGAGCACTGGACGAACCAACCACGGAATTACCACCTCAGTCAGCGGTCAACCATATCGGCCATTCGACAGAAGTACTGGATTCCGGCGATCAGGAACTGTCCGTACCATCGTAGGCAAATGCGTGGAATGCCAGCGATTCAATCGCTTCCCGCTGAAATGCCCAGAGCTTCAAGATCTACCAACTAGAGCCGTTAGTGTCGCCCGGCCATTCCAGCATACGGGACTCGACTACTTCGGACCACTCTACATGGTTGGCGAGCCGAAGAACCGCCGCGTCACGTCACGGCTACCCAAGCTCTCGGACAACCCGGAAGGAGGACCGCAGAAGGTCTACGGAGTGATCTTTACCTGCACGGTAACGAGAATGGTCCATCTCGAACTCGTAGGAGACATGACCACGATCAACTTCCTCCGCGCCCTGCGAAGATTCATCAGCGAGAAGGACAAGCCAGATGATATCACCTGCGACAAGGACCACAAATGCTGCTGGCGGAAGTCATACTCAAGATGCACATCGAAGCGTGCCTTGAAGACCAGGAAGTCCTGAACTTCACTGCCCAGAACGGCATCCGATGGATCCACATAACCCCGCTGAGTCCATGGCAAGGCGGATTCTACGAACGTCTCAACCAGGACATCAAGAGGGCCATATACAAGGCGACGCTACGTCAGACCGTACCATTCGAAGAACTCCGTACCATCATGTCAGAAGTAGCCGCTCTGATGAATCAACGGCCTCTGACCTACTTGGATTCCGAAGATGACGGCTTCAGCGCTATCCGTCCCTGCGATTTCTACCTCAAGGGCCGCAATCTCACATGCGCCTTGAAAGTAGGATTGCCCCGTACCACCATGGATGAATGGATGACTCCACAAGAGCTTCAAGCCATCCGAACGCGTCAAGAAGCACTGGAAGCCCTCGACTTAGGCGCCAAGGTCAGAGAACACATCTGGAAGCAATTCAGTCTCCAGTACATAGCCGCTCTAAGGGAACACCACCGTGCGCACCTCGCTCAAGGAAGGACGCAAAACAAGGTGGCGAAGGTTGGCATGGTCGCTATCCTCGACGAAGCACCACAACCACGGTACAGCTGGAAGTTAGTCCGCATCATCCGTACCATCCCGAACAAGAAGGGCCAAATAGGAGAAGTTGAAGTTCGCCTCCCTGACCGTACCACTCGCATCCGAAGCGTCACGAAGCTCATCCCACTCGAACTCGAAGATGTGGAAGAAGAAGGAGCAGCAATGGAGATCCCCGTACCACCTCTCGGAGATGACTCGGATACTCCAGAGCAAGATCCCCAGCGGACAACACGCAAGACGATGTCGAGGAGGACCCAAACCCAGGTGAAGATGACGATGAAGCCCAGGCCGATGAAAGTGACCCGTCCACTCCTGCGACGAAGAAGAAGTCACGGAGGCACAAGAGCCGAAGAAGACATTCTCGACGCAGATGAAGCTTCCGAATCGGACCACCCGTCCACGAGTCGCGCGGCCACGACTACTTCAACAGTCAAGGACCCAGGAAGGAAGCGAGGCAAGACGACCACGATGAAGTCGCCACGCATTCCGCAGAAGAAGCCGAACGCACAGATGACGCCTCCAGAAATGCGTACCATCATCGACACCGAGATGCCGAGCTTCAGCGACCCCAACCACCTGGAAGAGTCTCAACAGACTTCAGCAGGACCACACCCGACTCTTCGACAGTCCGGCCGCATGATTCTCAGACCCATTGCGCCAAAGAACTACGACGACGCGAAGAAGGGCAAGTGGAGACGCTCCTAAAGGAGCGTCAACTGCAACAATTGTACCACCAACTTGTACGACCCAGCCGATTCCATAGTACCACGGCTTCACTCAATCGTACCACCGGAGAACACGCTTCATGCGAGTTCAACCCGCGCCAGGCGGGCGACGCGTGCACAATATTCAAACACGTGTCGTCGCCGCGCGGCGATTCGAACCAGACCGAACCTATGACAGGTCTTGATTTGAAAAATGGAATCCCGCCACGAACACCGTAGTGGAGCAACGGAGGCCAAAAGTCAGCGTCGACGTCAGCCGCGCCAGAGAGCATCGCTTTCTATTGGCGGGCGGTCGCTCGCTATTTCGACTGATGGTTGTGTGTCCGATCTTCACGGTCACTTTATCGTTGTTTTTTCCATGTATTACGTGTGTTTCGTGATTGCGCGGATCGTGCCTCTGACGAACTCCAATGGCGTCAAGCACAACGGACCACTGATTACGAGAATTACGCTGCGTCCATTATGACAAAGCCTCTAATTGGTCGTTACTTTCAGAGCTCTATCATGCCATCCAAAAGAAATCGCCTGCTCCCAGGCGTCGGGCTAGCAAGAGCCCGCGGAAGACCACATCGAGCTCGACCACCACCTCTTCGGAGCCAACTTCGGGATCATCGGATCCCACGTACCACCCATCCTCGTCGGCTGCCACTACGACTACGGCCACGACGGACCACAACACCAGCACCGCCACAGTCACGTCCTTGACCACGACATCCGGACCATCGTCGACTGCTACTATAGTACCACAAAGCGAAGAAGGATTCGGGAAGTTCCGCGACGACTCCGAGGAACCCAAGTCTCCCTCGCTCAAGGAAGTGGACCATCACCGCGAGCTGACTCCGGAGAAGCCCAAAGCAAAGGAAGAAGACGAGCAACCTCTAAAGGACCACAAAGACAAGAAAGCTCGCGAGAAGGAGATTAAAGGCGACACCGTGAAGCTCATCTCCACCATCGACGGCAACTATTACGAAGTTGACTCGTCCGAGAAAGCCTTTATCGAAGAGCACTCCGCCGAGCCTGACATGCGCATGGACGTCGACGAAGACGAAGAAATCCAGCTCGTCCAAGAAGTTCATCGGGAACCAGAAGTTCAGTTTGTAACTGCCGTTCCAGCGCCTCGTACCACCCAGGCTCAAACCGCAACCCGTTCGGCCATCACTGCGCCCAGGACCACCGAGGCGCGGACCGTGTCACCGCCAAGAACCATCAGGACCGTTGGAGGACGCACGTCGTCCACGCAGCAATCAGCGCCGACCGCCCAGCAGCCCAACGAGCCTCAAGTCTCTCTCGTCGTTCAAGAAGGCGAACGAGTGCTCATGGACAGGGCGACCACCTTCTTCAACCACGTCCAAGGGAATCTCAGAGCCATCATGCTCCAGTTGACCACGAACATCCAGGCTCTCCTGGACCCACAGAACACCTCTCGCCGCGACTGGCTGTTCATCCTGGATGTAATTGACGGTTATGTCCAGCGCCGTACCACACTGCTGCAGACAATCGAATCTTGGAGAGACACCTATGGCATCCACGGAGAAGAGGCCGTCGGAATGTCAACGCTGCGTCGTACCACCCAAGCTGACCAGAACAGCTACCAGCAGCTCCGAGCAACCGAAGCCACCTTCTTGGCTCGTGTTGTTGCTGTCAGCAACGACATCCGCGAGCACCTCGGCCCCGAAAGCATCGCCATCGAGCGTCTCGACGATCACATAGCGATCCTCGAATACATGGCGGCCCGTGCTTACAAGATGGGCCACGAACCGCGTCCCAGCCGTCCGATCCCTCGCAGAGAAGCCGCCGCCGCAGAAGCCGCCCGTACCACCACGGCGAAGAAGTCATCCCCGGCGAAGAAGTCATCACCACCCGAGACGAAAGCTACTCACCGGATGAGATCGCAGTCACCGAAGAGACAGCGTTGGGCCGGAGACCTAGCGCCAAGATCGCCCGCCACGTCGCCGAACCAAGGAACGAAGCGCCATGCCTCCGCGATCAAGACTGACGCCAAGCGCTCGCATCAAGACGGCCACGTACCACCTGAAGGAAGAAGCAACCAGGCACGTGACTTTAGTCGCAGCCACTTTGGACCTCAGCGCCGCCGTTCGCCAAGCAACGTCAGAAGCTTCGGAACCTCGTACCACGGCCACAGCTCTCGTCAGCCCTCAGCCACCTTCGACGATCGTACCACCGGGCCCCGCTACACCAACGCGCAAGGAGAACGCTACATGGACGACAGCCGTCAACGCCGTCACTTACGTCGTCTAGCAACCGCAACATGCAACAATCCAGCAGTTCGGCCTCCAATGAGCGTACCACCAGCCGCACGGAATCATCCAAGTACCCGGACGAATTTCTTCGGCCAGCGCTTTGACAAGCCGCGCCAGAGTCGCCGCCGAAAACTCAAAGGATTTCCGCTGTTCACCAAAGCGGCAGCCGCGCTTGGTCGTGTTCGAGGAACCACAGGACTACCGCTCGAACCGCCAGTCGGATTACGATTACTCCCGCTGGATCAAGGAGCTCAACAGGGACCGCCGTCGCATTCACGAACTGGAGAACTCCATCATGAGCGAACGTTCCCGTTACGAGTACCTCACCGACTCCAAGCTCAAGGAAGCAATGGATGCCCTTCGGGACAACCTCAACGGAAACATAAGGTACCACCGAGGAACGAACAGTCAAACGCGATGCTTCTGCTGCGGAGGAAATCACTACACGCAGCAGTGCTACACGTACTACACCTAGAGCAGAGGTACCATCAGCTCAAGAGCAGAAGCACTGCCTCAAGTGCGCAGCCCGGACCACCCTCGTCAAGCTGCGAGTACCATCGAATCAAGAAGTGCCGAATCTGCGGAGCACTCGGAGATCATGCACAGCCGTTTGTGACTCCATCGACCTCATGCGTCAACGTTTCACTCAGAGCAAGAAGAACTTTTCGAACTCTACCAGCATCGCCACATTGCCACTGACCTCGCCGAAGCCTTCAAGGACGCCATGGAACGTCGCGGCCACCGCCATAACGCTCTCGGCACGAAGGACGAACGCCAAGGCGGAGGAAAGGACCAGAAGAAGAAGGTTTCCCCGAACCACGACGTCTACGACCCGCCCAGCACCACCGACGACGAGAAGACAACTTCGCTTAGAATGAAGCACAGTACCACCCCATCCGCAACACTTCAAATGGACCACCTGAGCAACAGAGTTTCAAGGAACCGGACCACTTCTTCATGTACCACTCGAGCTAAGTTATCTGGAAGTACCACCAGATCGAAAAGATTAAAAAATAGATAGGATCGTTTCAGTTGTGTACCACCTGGTTGTTGCCCGACCTCACTAGTGCACCCGACGTCGGAAAAAAGAAAAAAAAAAATATATGGCAAGTAAGTTTGTTTAGAAGAGAGAGAGAGAGAGAGAGGCAGGAAGGAAGATGGAGAATGTACCACCCGGCATCACCAGCGACTTCAAGCCACGGATCAACATCGCCAAGCCATCCAGAGGACGTCCACATCCCCTCGTCTCCACGGATGAAGCTTCAAGGCAGCCGTACCACGCCGAAGTCAAGCCGGATCATCATCAACGTCTTCACCATCGACGCCCAGGAAACATCAAGGACCAAGACCCGCGAAGCCTTCACCCACGACAAGGATCCAAGCAAACCGCGGCCACAGCTTCTGAGGGGGGGGAGTGTCGTGAACACCATGTTCCGACGTATACACCCAAGCCCAAGCGCCTCCCCTAAGCCCAAGCTCGACGCCGGACCACCTGAAGCAGCAAGGATTCATCGCCGCCAAGAGGCATCGCCGATGACGTCATCCACGAATCGCCGCCGCCGCCGACGACACGAAGCCGCGCGCCGTCGCCGTCCGTCGCTCGTCGCCCAATTCAAACTGGACCGAACGTACGAAGGATCTGCAAGCCGCCGCTACCGTAACCGCTGCGTATCACGGTTTAGGCCAGCGACGTCGTCGTTCTTCGTCCTCCACCCTGTTTTCTGTGTTACTACTTCCTTTGTGTTGTTCTTACGAGTACTTTTGTGCAAGTACTCGTGTTATAAAGTGATAAAGCCCACTTAAGGCCTACCTGTGTTTTAGACTTCGGTTGTATCCTCAGTGAACTCGTTGTCGCCTGATATACGGTTGTATCCTGCGTGAACTCGTGTATCAGTCTTTTAGGTTTCTTAGAGAGAAACCTCGTCTGCGAAGAGAACCTTCCAGACACCCGTCTTCATCCCGTCGCACTCTCCCGAGTCCTCTTCTTCACGTACCACCCGAACGACGTCAGCTCCCCGGCAAGGAGCGTCATTCGGAGGAGCCGGAAGAATCATTCCAAGTCCCGCGTGGCAGGCCGGACATTCCACCGTCGGAAGCAAGCGATCCCGTTTGCTCCGAGAACCCCGACCGACCGACCGAGCAGTGAGGCAAGGCAGCCAACCAGGCCACCACAGGTCATTCGAAGTCCCTCCCTATCTCATCTTGGCAATTCTCCCAACTCTTCTCCTCGGCCAGCACCTCCACGCGCTAATTTCCCTGCTCTTCAGCGTCACTTTCAGTCCACGTTACTCGTCACTCTCAGTTTTGAACTCCGAACATGGGGGTCTATTCACTTATCACTGGCGTTTATTACGCTCTCACTTCACTCCTCTGCGTGCCCTACTTCTACGTTTTGTTTATCTTAACGACCTGGAAACTGTTTAACCGTCAAAAGGCTTATTTGATCATCAACCAGATTAAATGTGGTCCAGTTAGTTATTACGTTAGTGGCTGCTGTTTTTGAGTTTATGGGTGCTACAAAGCATTATTTGTATGAGAGCACTTTGGCTAAGGTTTGCCTTGTTTTAAGCTATCCAGTCTTAATAAGACGTTTAGATCTGTGCAGCTGCGGGCTACTGGTATCGACCGATCTACGCTGGCCTCCTTATGATGCTTGCCGTCAATCGCTTGATCAGCGTTTTTGGAGTTACGTGGAAGCGTGAAAAGAGTGTCTACAAGGTAAAAATAGGCAAAATTCTAGCATGGCTAATTGCCTAGAACAGCTGCGCTTGCGTCATATCTTGTCAATCTTGCTAATGAGATGTTTGAGGGTTAAAGTCATGGGTCCCATGGGTTTAATTAAGAACTGATCGGTTAGTTGTGGAGTGAAAGTACTCGGAATTGTGCCATAATGCCAATTAAGCCAAAGTAGGTATTCCCAAAGGTTGTTCGTTCTTGTAGATGATCACTTTCCTGTGGATATCGTAACCGACCTAAAATGAACTCGATTTTGAATATGATAAAATCGCTTGAAACTAAAAGGGTTGAATCCTAAAAGAGCTTCTTTTTACAACTTTCGATTTGAGTTGTTTCAGTTCATCCTAATCCTCATCTGGGTCTTCCTTTTCCTAACCATCATTTACCCCACTATCTGGAATTCGGAGTTTACCTACCGCCTTGACATAAGCATCTACTACTGCTTTTGCCCTACTGTCGTAACTATTGAGTTCTACACCACTTTGAGTTTCTGTATGGGCTCACTTATCTGCTATGTTGGCGTCTTTAGCAGATACAGCTTTTTGGTAAGGTGCACACTGTTTTTTTCCGTTTTTGAATGTTTGTTTTCCAGAGATGCCTGAACAACCACCGAATGACGAAAGTGGAAGCTGTGATCTTAGCCCAAGCCTTCTTTGCTTTCTTACCCATAGGAATTCTACGTTGCGTGAAGTACTTCAATTACTTCCGGAAGCTGATCGATGCAAGCGAAGTCGGAAATCTCATCTACAACGTCTCCTACCGATCTCTCCCTCTGTTAAATTTGGTCACGCTCTTGTGGTTCAATCCGTAAGCCTAAAATTCTGTGTGGGCTCACTTATCTGCTATGTTGGGGTTCTTAATTTAACGAACACGACATTTTTAGGGTTCTTTGGCGCCTGTTTCGCAGCAAATTCCTTGGCGGAATGTTCAGCAAAGGAGAAACGACTCTTTGGCATATCAATCCCGTTTTTCGGAGCAAGAAACTGCCAGAGACTCGAAGCCCTGTCAGATCTTGAAAACCATAATGTGTAATAATTTACTCTAAGATAGACCTATTAAACAGCATTCTGAAATTCTTGAACTGGGGTTACGGATTGATCTACCACTCTGTTACGTCTCCTAAAGCATTAAATTTCAATGTCCTTTAAGGATTAAGAAAGCTGACATGACTCTCCTTGGAATCGTCTTAAAGTCCTCAAACAGTTGCCAAAAGCATATCTGCAAATCTCTAAAAAGACCTTTTTGAATTGCGAGCCTAAGCCTTTCTTACCTATTCAAGACCATCAGCACCAAAATGGTCAAACAAGGAATTGCCCTATACACGAAAGTGAAGACAATCAGCGTGTCTAGAAACATAGGCAGCTTTTCGAAACGTCTCCAGACACTTAAAAAGGCGCTCTGGAAGTGGAGGGTCATTGTTTGAAATAGATTGTTCCAGGTGAGGCCGTTGGCGAAAGGTCGTTTTTTGTACTTCTAAAGATCACTCTTAAACACGGTATTCCTAGATTCTAGCTAACCAAGAAAAGTAGCCTAAAGATTATGACCACATAGATGGCCGTAGTTATAAAGCGGCAGATATAAACAGGCTGATCCAGAAGCTGCTTTTGGGGCACGTTGAACCAGTGAAGGACGAGGTTATAGTGGAAGTCGATTCTCACGTAAGCTGCCATTATAATAAGAACAATCAGGGCGTACCACATGAGGAATATCGAGTACTAAAATATAAAATCTTCAGTTTTCATAAATCAAAATTACCTTATAGATGTCGCTCTCAATGGATATCTCATAGTTAAAAGCAGCAAAGAAGCGATTAAGCGTTAGGAGAAAGTCAAGCAAAGCGTAGCCAACGCGGTACCAAGACGACAAAGAGCCGGCTACCTATAAAGCACATCAATAAAAAGAGCTTAAAAATTAGGCGTGTTTACAATATTAATGACTTCATTAAAGGTCTGCTGGGTCAACTCGAACAGCCCAGTCATCCACGTAGAAATCAAGGAAAGGACATTCGCGATTGCCAAGTGCAGGACGATTCTATAGGTTACGTTTTTTTCAAATTTCCGGTTTGTTGTCAAAATCTAAATTTTCTTTTTACGTGCCTTTGCAAAAAGTAAGCTGAGGATACCCAGATAACGGCTAGATACAGAGGAATGAAGACTACAGGTAAGATTGTGAAGGAGATTCCTATGAAGAGAGCTTCGGCTTGGGAATACAGGGGGCTTCCGTTCTTTAGCATCACAAGACATTCGTTCTAGTTAGGAGTGGTTTAGTAATCCAGGTTGAGCTTTTTGTAATTCTAGGTCATTTTCGATTTTCAGCCTTATTGAGTTCATGAGATTATGCTACTGACGTCTGTTTTATTCAAACATTTTGCGCCTTTGTGCTTTGTAAGAATTATGGTCAATGAGGCTGATAGATAAACGTAAATTTCATGTGCTTAAAAGCAACTGAGCAAGATAAACAAGGGTTTGGAATCGCGGTCTTATTCCTTCTTCTTATGAGACCCAGAGACATAGCCGCGAAGAAGCGGATCCAGGGCCAGGTGCAGAAAGAGATTCCAAGCCGGAAGAATATCCGCGACGACCGCATAGAGGACAATGGTGACAGACGTGATAGGAATGTTGGTGCCCAGGATAAGGAAAACGAGGTTCATAGAAGCCAGAGGAACCGTGGAGATAGCGCAGTGGGCCAAGATAACAAGGTGCTGTTTGACATCCTTGTTGGTGGAATGGTGCTAAGATAAATTTAAGAAAATCAGGTCTAAAGAAGAGAAAATTTGATACCTGAAGCACGTAGATAGCCGTTGTAACAAGGCACAGCCCCATAGTAACCAAACAGGCCACATTTGAAAGGAAATGCACCAGATCTGCTTGCTGTCCATGACTTATATAGATCTGCATGTTCAAGTCGTAGGTAGAATTAGTAGAGTTTAAGGCAAAATAGCAGCAAAGAGCCCATGCAAGGCCTGTCAGAGTCTAAGAATCAAGACTTAACAGTTTAAAGACTAAAATGACTCACGTAGTAAACGTTCTGAGGCACGTTTTGAAGCCACACGACAAGATTAAGCTGAGAAGTCACAACAAGACCATTGAGCAGAGGAAAGAAGACCAAATAGATCAGCTGCACATTGGCAGCAACCTAAAAACCAAAATTTCAGATCAATTTTAAGCATAAATGTACCGTAGTATACTGACCAAAAATCACATGTCCCAGGCTCATAACAACCGCGAAGCCAGAAGTAAGCAGATAAAGGCAGTCGCTGACACCAATGTGGGCTAAGATCACGTAGGAGATATTGTCGCTGAGCTTCTTGTGGCTCAGGATCACCTGAAAAGCCATTTTTACTACTGTTCAAAGATTTGAAACTACCTTGATGACATAGAAGTAGACCGGTAGAACAATAAGAACTAAGGTGGAGCGGTAGCTGGCCAAGGCTTGGACGTCCTCTTGAGGCAGAATCACTCCACTCGTGGTCATGCTAAGAGCTGTTGGCAAAAACGCTAAGAATCATGTCGTTTTAAAGCGTTCCGGCTGGCGAAAACATTTTGCTGATGTCGGTTTTCTGCTGTTTACACTTTCGATTTTTGATGCCTTGAAACTCATGGCAAGAATGACCAAATTTGTTTACAAACACTCCTATATACACATCTCCTGCCATCTCTCAATTTACACCAAAGACCTTCTCATACTGAGGAGGCGCTCCAAAGTCGTAGATCGAAGGCGGAACGCTTATCACAACTGGATTACAGCACGACTGAGGACAGGTTGACTCAACACGGCTTTCGAGAGGTGCTTGATTGACGACAGGAACTGGGCTGTTTCTTAGCCTATAGATGTCTTGGAAGAGCTTCAGTTTCCTATGATAAGGAATGAAGAAGATTAAACTTATGGCCGAGACGAGGCAGATTGGGGCAAAGACGGGAAGAGAGAGGATCACTGAAATTTGATATTATGATAAGATAAAGAGCTATTGGGCACCTGACTCTACATTCTGAAAAAGGCCGATAACGCTAAGGATAGACAGCAGACCTGACATGACGCAAATGCAGAACTTAAATTAGGAATTTTCAGGATATGGCCCAAAATGTCATAACTACCTCATCGATAACGTAAAACAGCACAAACATGTGTCCTCTTCGAGCGTCAGTGTCATAATAGATCGCAAAGAAAAGGAAGATGTTAAGAATGAAGCCAGCAAATCCTAAAACCGTGTTCATGCAGGCGATGATCCCAGGAAAAATGTTTCCAGCTTTGGTGCAGAATTCATAGAAGATTATATGGCCGCTGTCAGCAAGGAGGTAGATCGTCGAAACAAAGGAGAGCAGAGAGATCAGGAACAGGAGCCATTTCTGGAAAAAGCAAATTAGTAAAATGAAATTCCCATTTCAAAGATTCTAAAATGGGACCGAGCTAGCATTGCGTCAGTTTGATGAAGTCCACCCACACAACAACACAGCCCTTGAGTCAGGATGAGATAAGCCCTTTGCGACAACTAAGTGAACGTAATTTAGGACGTCGCTCCAGACGGAGAGGACGAAAGGGCGATTTGTGGGAGAGGGTCAACGATCACTGATAGCTCGCGTGTCGAAAAACGGAGAGAAATATCGAAAAGGGTTTGGGTCGTGAATTATAGTTATAGGCAGACGTTGGGCAGAAAATCTAAGAACGGGGGAAAAGCCACAAAGTCGAAAAAACAGATTTTAAAAGCAGGCTCGAAGCTTAACAAAAGACCAAATCTCAAATCACGCTATTTGAGTGCTGAAAATAGGGCTGTCTGCTGTCTATTTAAAAGCTATCCATTAAGGCTAATTGTGAAACCCCAAATATCGACTTTTCAAAATTAGAGTCGACGTTCAACAAAAGACCAAATCTCAAATTGAGCTAATTTAGGATTAAAAGAGGGCTTTTGTTGAAGCTACTTTTGAAGGCCTGATGTGATTTTTAAAACCCATTTTGAAGCTTGGATTTGAAGTAAAGAGTGACACCTCGAAACTACTTGGTAAAGCTAAAACTGCCTTTTTAAGACGTCTTTTGCAACCTAATAGGCTATTTAAAAACTACCACTAAAACTCACCTTCTCCACAGCCCGAACAATAGCATTCGCACACATCTCTTCGTCGTTAATCAATAGGTTATGGAAGAACAAAAGATTTATTTGCTCGCATTAGCGATTACGCCAGAGAGTACTCCTCCTCTGTCCTCTTGCCTTTTATCAGTTCGAGTCGGGTGGCATTTGAACAGGGGGCGTCGTTTTAGTCTTCGCTGTTGCACCCTCTGGCTGCGATAAAAAAAAAGACAAAAAATAGGGTGCGTTTGGAATTAGCCGTGTGTACTGTGACCTTTTTCTCAGGTGAGTCGTAAAATGTTAGGTATTTGGATTGAAATGTGTGGGAGGATGGTCACAGGAAGGAGGTGATGACGTGGAATGTGAGATCAAAATGTATTCGGGTGACTGAAAATAGCTTTTATTAGGGTGTGGCGATGGGTTTATCACAATCGAGGATAGATTCTACCGCGCATTTGTTAGGTTTACTTGATACTAAGACCGTTTTTCCTTTTTTGTCTGCCATCGTCTCTCTGTAGTGACAAATGGAGATGTAGAGATTTGTGATAGACATCAACAGGAAGCAGATTGATATCACAAATGCTGGAACTAACGCCGAAAATTCTTATTTTAAACCTGGAATTTGAAACTTACCCACTTCTGACTTCTTTACTAGGACGATGGCAACAGTAACGCTGGTAGCAAGTAGGTAAAAAATGACATATACCTAAAATTAGAGTTGCTTTGGGGCTAAGATAAATTGTGATCTTACCTGAGTGCCTATTGAAAACAAGCCGAAAATCGCAAACTTTAGGCTTCTCTGAAGTTGTGGCAGTATAAAGACCAAAATCGAGAAAATGCCAACGACACAGATAACAGCGTTAACACAGGCTATCCCAAGAACCATTGGCGGAAAGACCTCTCTTAAGAACTCATGCTTGGATAGCAGAACTACGCTATCCACGAGCAGATAGCCATAAGCCAGCAAGGACAACATTAAGGATAAGACCTGGCTCCATTTCTAAGAATCGAATTTACTTAAATAAGACTTTTTAAGACTTACAGCTCTTCCCACAACACCCTGAATCCATTTATAACCGTCTTTTAAGAAACTATAGTAAGAATAAGCCATGCTAAGCACCTAGTCACAGAACAACAGACGACAGGCAAATTAGCGGTTTAGCGACAAACATGTCTTTTGTGCGAATGCGCATTTGTTGGTCGTTGCGAGCAATGTTTGCTGTTTGCGCGAGGGGATTAGATTACAAGTGGACGACGTTTGGGAGGAGAGTGTGAAAGAAGAGGTGGTCAGTGGCCGAACGGTGTTATGAGGTCGGAGAGCTTACACAGAACCACAAAAACCGAAAAAGCAACACAGTCCTGGTCAAAATGGTTTGATCCGAATTCAGTTCTTAGTCTTTTGCAAAAAGCGATTCTTTCAATTCTCATTATCCGCAGTGCTCAATGCTATTTTTGGCAGTTTCACCTAATGTGATGCCTACGTCACTAAATGACCTTTGAAGCAAAAAACTCACATTTTCTTTGCGTGCCATTCTGAAGTTGCTAGCCTCGAAAAAACCAAAAAACCTGAGGCAGATGGTCACTTCACGGCGCGATCGATAGAACGCTTAACTTCCATATCTCGAAAATCAACACTTCATTTAATAAAATTGACTTGTGTCGTACTACGTGCTATTCTTAGTTCTACGAACCCATTCAAAAGCAACCTTAACTGCCTTTTGTGTGTCGGACAAACAGTTCTAAATGCTACTTGCGACTTTTTTCCTAACGTGATACCTACGCCACCAAATGAACCTTGAAGCGAAATGCTCACATTTCCCTTACTTGCCACTCTTAAGTTTTCAGTCTCTAAAAAGACCATTTGGTTGAGCAGCAAGCGTTAAAAATTCGAAGCACCTAAGTCCACTCCGCGCTAGATATCGACTCCAATCTTCAATTCCAAATCCTAAAAATTATTGCGTCACTTAATAAAATTGGTGTGTGTAATTCTAAAGTTCAACATAGCCATGAAGCCTTAAAATGCAACGTCAACTGCCTTTGTGTAAATAGAGCAGACTAACCTTGAATGCTAAATGCTATTTGCGCCTGTTAACTTAATTTAATACCTACGTCACCAAACTTACCCTGAAACGAAAAACTCAAATTTTCATGCCATCTATCAAATTTAAATGGCTTCAAAAGGCCAATTCCTTTAGCTATCCTGCCTCCACGTTATCCGCTCTAATTGCCTTTAATAAAATCGATGATAATTCCCAGATTGTCACAGCCTTACTTTGTACTTTGCGCTTTAGAAAGCGCGCGTTGCCACAGCCACACCTTTGTTTAGTTGCTGCTGAGTGGTGTTGCCAAACACACGCTCTCTCTGCCGCTCTTATTAGCCAACTTTAGACGTCATGGCTGAGTTAAAGCTGATTCTTGGTATCTTCATGGTCATCACTTCGCTGCTGTCCATTCCTCCACATGTGTTGGTTGTTGGCGTAAGTTGGTTATCGATTTTAAGCGCAAAAAGAGAAATTCCAGACAATTGCTAGCGAGAAGACAACGGAAGCTACGTGCATTAATAAGCTGTTCTTGCATCTTTTCGTGCTAAACCTTGTGGAAAGTGTCAACAGCGCTGCTATCGCAATTTCTTGGTTTGGGGATAATCGAAATGGGTCATGGTTCTTAACGGTAGGAAGACTTTCAAATTCCAAATTAGCCAAAGTTGTCTTAGATTGTGAACGCTCTGGAATGCGCTTATCTGCCCCATTTCATTTTTGTCTGTGGGTACGTGTATACGCTGTTCTTAGGTCACATCTTCTGCGGCTGGAATCTTCAACCGACTGATCATGAGGTGGGCAATATGGTCCTCATTTTGTCTTACCTATATTTTTAGAACTTTGCACTAGTCCTTTGGACCAGCCTGATGTCCAGCGTCCTTGTGTTTGGTTATCTCAACACTCACCCTAACCTCAACTCTTTCTCTGTCGCTTTTTGGATCTTTGAGACCTCTTTCCTAACGGTCCTGTTATGGTTTTTTGCTGGATTGATTTTTTCAATCTCCATGGTCAAATTTGTCCTGACGGTAAACTGCATAAATTAAGAAAATCAAGCCAAAACTGATTTTAGAAACGAGAAGTCGGATCCCAGATACCATTTATCGCCGTCGGCCACAGAGGGCTCTACTTGGTCATCCCTTTCATCGCCATGACTCTTAAGCAGCTATCTATCTTCCTCAACGAAGAGGTCTTCTTCCAGGTCGCCGTGTTCATAACCACCTTCAATCCTCTCTTCTCCTTGGTGCTGTTCTTCTATTGGCATTGGTAAGAATCGGGTTTGAAAGCAAAGATTAAAGAGATGAGTTTAGGCCCGCATACAAGAAGGCTTGGCTAAACCTGATAACGCTTTGTCAGCGTTTCGGCTTTTGCGAGCAAATGCAAGAAGCGGAGCCGGATGACTTTGAAATGACTGTGGTTCAGCATAGCCAATAGCTAAAAGGACAAAGTGGAAGTGTGGTCCTAATAGATCAGGGATGTCTTTGTACTTTTGAATCTTGTTAATGACCATGAAAATTTTAATGGATAAGAATAAACTATGCGTAAGATCAGTTTCTCTTGTTGTTCGATTTCTTAACTCACTTGACAACTTTCCAGCAAGTGCCTTGTAGCTTTAGCTCAAACAACAAACAATTTATGAGAACTGCATAAGAGCGAAAATTGACATAAATATCATGAGGTTTTAGGTCACAATTCCGGCTTGCTGCGTCAACTTAAAGCCTTGAAGCATTGGCAGCCATAAAATCATTTGCAAGTCTTAAAACCACCTGTCAATGCGACCTCAATAGCAAATTATAAAAGTCACAAAATCTAAAGCTTAAAATTGCTTGTGCATCAGCTCGCCACTTCCTCTTGTTCGTTGACTTTGTTTTGCCACTTGTTTTGCCTACACTACACCTTCCTACACCTCCCAGTTCAACAAACTCTTAATTTTTAGCTACCTTGTCAAGACCTCCTCCCCAGCTGGCCCCTGGAATTCATGCGCCGCTCACTGATGCAATAAGAATTCTCACGTCGGTCCCTCAAAGGATCCCGCTACATTTGCTTCCATGCGTTTGGGCGCGCCAAGTGGCACGCACGATTCGGACAGGTGATTGCGCTACCAACGGCTCAAGAACTAAACGAATGTGAGTTTATATTACAAACAGCATAACAAGCCGACAATGACTTTAGTGATATACATAACCCGACAACTGATACACTACTGAAACCCTCGTTTTGCTGTTCTCTCTGAACATTACTGTAGAGTTGGCCACGTAATTTTTCCTTGCAATAAAGCATGCGACATGTTTTCTTATGAACCTGAAATAGCTATTAAAACAGGATTTGTAAGAACCACTTACGGATTAAAGCCCATGTGGATCAGAAACACAACACATGGGATTAGAGACAAAAAGACAGTAAAAGCAGAAGTTAGGTAAACGTTGGCATCTTCTGGGAAATAATGTGCAGCTGTAGAGAAACCCGCAAAAAAGAAAAAAGTTAGGAGAGCTTGGATTAAAATGCGTTTTTCGACTGACGAGAATTTCACGGTTTTGTGATAAGCGAAGCGTTTGTACATGACTCCTATAACCAAAAACAGATACGCAGCTAGGGTGACACAGTTGACACAAAGGCAAAAATAGGTCAGAACGATGGAAAACACGTGAGACTCATTGTAGTAATAAGTGTGACTATCCGGTTTATAGCCATGGTCGAGCTGTGAAATTGAGAACAGCACAGGAAAACAGACAAGTGTGCTCCAGACAAGGTAAATGGCCACCTTAAAAATGCGGTTGTCTGAGGCATGAACTCTTAAGACCACATAAACACGATTTGTAGCCATAATCAGGTTTAACAATGTAATTGTCCAGCTGTGGCTATACCTAATGTAGAAGAAAATCTAAATTTAGAGCTTAGCCTGACCCCTAATCATGAGGCCTACCCAAACCACATAAAAGTTATAGCCACCAGGCCAAAAATCCATAATGCAGGCGTATCCTGTGGTCATCATGTGGAAGCAGTTCATAATTCCAATATGCATCATGATCTTGTAGACCACCTTAGTGTAAAACACGGAACGAGAAGCAAAGACCTAAATTAACTTTTAGGATGCTCTAAAAATGTAACTTACCCATATCAACACAATATAAGCAGGTAAGAAGCAAGAGATGACTATCAATTTGAAGCCAGATAAGAAGTAGATGATTGTGGCATTCGTTGTGTTTTCGGCCATTATCTGCGCTGACCAAACAGCCCCGAATGACCCTCAAAATAAGGCTATTCAAAACAATGCGGGTTCATAGAACTTGCGTGACAAATCAAAAAACAGAGCGCGCTTTGTTACGAATTCTATAATGTGAACTCAAACTATTTACACGTTGTCACACCCCCTATTACACCATGTTGAATGGGTTTCTCGTCGTGCGCTTCTTTGCCAGTTCTTGGAGCCAGTTTCTTGGCGAAATCGTCGGTCCATCGCGTTGCGGGTCTTCCTTGGGGTCGTGTTGTCGGCGGCCGCCATGCTTCAATGCGCTTGGGCCACTTGTGGCGCTGGCGTTGGCCATCTTCCAGGCGAAGGACCATTTCCTTCTTGCTGCTGTGTCGGTGACGTCCTTGATCTTCGTGACGCCGCGGAGCCAGTCGTTGCTGCGACGGTCGATGAGTCTGACTCCTGCCATCTTCTCTCCATTCGTCGTTGGGCGACTGCGAGCTTCTTTCTTGCTGCTTGCGTCAAGGCCCAGGATTCGCATCCGTACAGGAGCGCCGGCAGGATGCATTGGTTGAAGAGCCGCCGCTTCCATCGCATCTGGACGCTTCTGGAGGTCAGGAACGGGCCATACTTCCTGAAGGCGTTCCATCCGCTGCTGATCCGGCGACCGATTTCCTTGCACGGATCTCTTCGAACCTGGATCGCTTGACCTAGATAGACGAAACTTGTCACCTGTTGGATTGCCTCGCCGTCTAGAAGGATGTTGATTTCTTCTGCCGCCATCGCCTTGGTCTTCTGTCGGTTGATCTTGAGGCCGCTCCTTCGCGATGCTTCTTGCAACTCGGTCACCATCAGCTGGAGTTCTTCTTCCGTGTCCGCGATCAGGACGATGTCGTCGGCGAAGCGCAGATTGGAGATCCTTCTTCGTTGATGTTCAGGCCTCGGTTCCCATCTCAGCTCCTTGAAGGTTTCTTCCAGTGCTGCGTTGAAGAGCTTCGGGCTGATGGTGTCGCCTTGTCGCACGCCTCGCTGGATTTCGATCTGGACTTGGGCTCTTCCGACTTGGATCTTCGACGTTGCCTGCGAGTAGATGTTCCGGAGGAGCTTGAGCAGCTTCGGATGGACGCCTTGCCGCTGGGCCGCATTCCAAATGGCGTTGCTTTCTACGGAGTCGAAGGCCTTCTCGAAGTCGATGAACACCATGAAGATCGGGACGCGGTACTCTCGGGCCTTCTCCAAGAGCTGATTCACAGCTTGCAGGTGTTCTGCTGTTGAGCAGTTCTTCCTGAAGCCGGCCTGCTCGATTGGTTGGGCTTCATCCAGAGTCCTGTCGATCCTAGCTGAAATGACTCTGGACAGTACCTTGTAGATGGTCGGAGCAGCGAGATCGGCCTGTAGTTCTTCAAGTCGAGGTGATCGCCCTTCTTGAACAGCAGGATTGTTCTTGAATCGGCCATTTCGGCTGGGACTTCGCCGTTTCGGAGGCACTGGTTCAGGATCGCCGTCAATGGGGAGGATCCTGGACTTGGCGAGCTTGAGCATCTCCGTGGTGACCCGATCTTGTCCTGGGCTTCTTCCGGTCTTCTTTGTCGCATCGCTTCTTCAATTTCGGCCTGCAGGAACGCTGGGTAGTCGTCTTCTTCTTCTTCCGGTGTCGCATCGCCTTCGACCTGGATCCGAGAGGCGTACAGGTTGTTGTAAAATACCTGTACTGCCCGTTGCATCTCTTCTTCCGTGTTGCAGAGGCGGCCTTCAGCGTTGCGGAGTTGCGTCAGTCTTGGTCTGCCGGTAGCCGTCTCGCCTTGGATCCTTCGCAATCCGCTTCCCTTCTGAACCGCTTCTTCGACCAGCGGCGGTGGTGCTCGTCGATGTCAGCCTTCATCCGCTTCCTAATGACCTTGTTGAGTTCGCGGAGACGTAATTTAGGACGTCGCTCCAGACGGAGAGGACGAAAGGGCGATTTGTGGGAGAGGGTCAACGATCACTGATAGCTCGCGTGTCGAAAAACGGAGAGAAATATCGAAAAGGGTTTGGGTCGTGAATTATAGTTATAGGCAGACGTTGGGCAGAAAATCTAAGAACGGGGGAAAAGCCACAAAGTCGAAAAAACAGATTTTAAAAGCAGGCTCGAAGCTTAACAAAAGACCAAATCTCAAATCACGCTATTTGAGTGCTGAAAATAGGGCTGTCTGCTGTCTATTTAAAAGCTATCCATTAAGGCTAATTGTGAAACCCCAAATATCGACTTTTCAAAATTAGAGTCGACGTTCAACAAAAGACCAAATCTCAAATTGAGCTAATTTAGGATTAAAAGAGGGCTTTTGTTGAAGCTACTTTTGAAGGCCTGATGTGATTTTTAAAACCCATTTTGAAGCTTGGATTTGAAGTAAAGAGTGACACCTCGAAACTACTTGGTAAAGCTAAAACTGCCTTTTTAAGACGTCTTTTGCAACCTAATAGGCTATTTAAAAACTACCACTAAAACTCACCTTCTCCACAGCCCGAACAATAGCATTCGCACACATCTCTTCGTCGTTAATCAATAGGTTATGGAAGAACAAAAGATTTATTTGCTCGCATTAGCGATTACGCCAGAGAGTACTCCTCCTCTGTCCTCTTGCCTTTTATCAGTTCGAGTCGGGTGGCATTTGAACAGGGGGCGTCGTTTTAGTCTTCGCTGTTGCACCCTCTGGCTGCGATAAAAAAAAAGACAAAAAATAGGGTGCGTTTGGAATTAGCCGTGTGTACTGTGACCTTTTTCTCAGGTGAGTCGTAAAATGTTAGGTATTTGGATTGAAATGTGTGGGAGGATGGTCACAGGAAGGAGGTGATGACGTGGAATGTGAGATCAAAATGTATTCGGGTGACTGAAAATAGCTTTTATTAGGGTGTGGCGATGGGTTTATCACAATCGAGGATAGATTCTACCGCGCATTTGTTAGGTTTACTTGATACTAAGACCGTTTTTCCTTTTTTGTCTGCCATCGTCTCTCTGTAGTGACAAATGGAGATGTAGAGATTTGTGATAGACATCAACAGGAAGCAGATTGATATCACAAATGCTGGAACTAACGCCGAAAATTCTTATTTTAAACCTGGAATTTGAAACTTACCCACTTCTGACTTCTTTACTAGGACGATGGCAACAGTAACGCTGGTAGCAAGTAGGTAAAAAATGACATATACCTAAAATTAGAGTTGCTTTGGGGCTAAGATAAATTGTGATCTTACCTGAGTGCCTATTGAAAACAAGCCGAAAATCGCAAACTTTAGGCTTCTCTGAAGTTGTGGCAGTATAAAGACCAAAATCGAGAAAATGCCAACGACACAGATAACAGCGTTAACACAGGCTATCCCAAGAACCATTGGCGGAAAGACCTCTCTTAAGAACTCATGCTTGGATAGCAGAACTACGCTATCCACGAGCAGATAGCCATAAGCCAGCAAGGACAACATTAAGGATAAGACCTGGCTCCATTTCTAAGAATCGAATTTACTTAAATAAGACTTTTTAAGACTTACAGCTCTTCCCACAACACCCTGAATCCATTTATAACCGTCTTTTAAGAAACTATAGTAAGAATAAGCCATGCTAAGCACCTAGTCACAGAACAACAGACGACAGGCAAATTAGCGGTTTAGCGACAAACATGTCTTTTGTGCGAATGCGCATTTGTTGGTCGTTGCGAGCAATGTTTGCTGTTTGCGCGAGGGGATTAGATTACAAGTGGACGACGTTTGGGAGGAGAGTGTGAAAGAAGAGGTGGTCAGTGGCCGAACGGTGTTATGAGGTCGGAGAGCTTACACAGAACCACAAAAACCGAAAAAGCAACACAGTCCTGGTCAAAATGGTTTGATCCGAATTCAGTTCTTAGTCTTTTGCAAAAAGCGATTCTTTCAATTCTCATTATCCGCAGTGCTCAATGCTATTTTTGGCAGTTTCACCTAATGTGATGCCTACGTCACTAAATGACCTTTGAAGCAAAAAACTCACATTTTCTTTGCGTGCCATTCTGAAGTTGCTAGCCTCGAAAAAACCAAAAAACCTGAGGCAGATGGTCACTTCACGGCGCGATCGATAGAACGCTTAACTTCCATATCTCGAAAATCAACACTTCATTTAATAAAATTGACTTGTGTCGTACTACGTGCTATTCTTAGTTCTACGAACCCATTCAAAAGCAACCTTAACTGCCTTTTGTGTGTCGGACAAACAGTTCTAAATGCTACTTGCGACTTTTTTCCTAACGTGATACCTACGCCACCAAATGAACCTTGAAGCGAAATGCTCACATTTCCCTTACTTGCCACTCTTAAGTTTTCAGTCTCTAAAAAGACCATTTGGTTGAGCAGCAAGCGTTAAAAATTCGAAGCACCTAAGTCCACTCCGCGCTAGATATCGACTCCAATCTTCAATTCCAAATCCTAAAAATTATTGCGTCACTTAATAAAATTGGTGTGTGTAATTCTAAAGTTCAACATAGCCATGAAGCCTTAAAATGCAACGTCAACTGCCTTTGTGTAAATAGAGCAGACTAACCTTGAATGCTAAATGCTATTTGCGCCTGTTAACTTAATTTAATACCTACGTCACCAAACTTACCCTGAAACGAAAAACTCAAATTTTCATGCCATCTATCAAATTTAAATGGCTTCAAAAGGCCAATTCCTTTAGCTATCCTGCCTCCACGTTATCCGCTCTAATTGCCTTTAATAAAATCGATGATAATTCCCAGATTGTCACAGCCTTACTTTGTACTTTGCGCTTTAGAAAGCGCGCGTTGCCACAGCCACACCTTTGTTTAGTTGCTGCTGAGTGGTGTTGCCAAACACACGCTCTCTCTGCCGCTCTTATTAGCCAACTTTAGACGTCATGGCTGAGTTAAAGCTGATTCTTGGTATCTTCATGGTCATCACTTCGCTGCTGTCCATTCCTCCACATGTGTTGGTTGTTGGCGTAAGTTGGTTATCGATTTTAAGCGCAAAAAGAGAAATTCCAGACAATTGCTAGCGAGAAGACAACGGAAGCTACGTGCATTAATAAGCTGTTCTTGCATCTTTTCGTGCTAAACCTTGTGGAAAGTGTCAACAGCGCTGCTATCGCAATTTCTTGGTTTGGGGATAATCGAAATGGGTCATGGTTCTTAACGGTAGGAAGACTTTCAAATTCCAAATTAGCCAAAGTTGTCTTAGATTGTGAACGCTCTGGAATGCGCTTATCTGCCCCATTTCATTTTTGTCTGTGGGTACGTGTATACGCTGTTCTTAGGTCACATCTTCTGCGGCTGGAATCTTCAACCGACTGATCATGAGGTGGGCAATATGGTCCTCATTTTGTCTTACCTATATTTTTAGAACTTTGCACTAGTCCTTTGGACCAGCCTGATGTCCAGCGTCCTTGTGTTTGGTTATCTCAACACTCACCCTAACCTCAACTCTTTCTCTGTCGCTTTTTGGATCTTTGAGACCTCTTTCCTAACGGTCCTGTTATGGTTTTTTGCTGGATTGATTTTTTCAATCTCCATGGTCAAATTTGTCCTGACGGTAAACTGCATAAATTAAGAAAATCAAGCCAAAACTGATTTTAGAAACGAGAAGTCGGATCCCAGATACCATTTATCGCCGTCGGCCACAGAGGGCTCTACTTGGTCATCCCTTTCATCGCCATGACTCTTAAGCAGCTATCTATCTTCCTCAACGAAGAGGTCTTCTTCCAGGTCGCCGTGTTCATAACCACCTTCAATCCTCTCTTCTCCTTGGTGCTGTTCTTCTATTGGCATTGGTAAGAATCGGGTTTGAAAGCAAAGATTAAAGAGATGAGTTTAGGCCCGCATACAAGAAGGCTTGGCTAAACCTGATAACGCTTTGTCAGCGTTTCGGCTTTTGCGAGCAAATGCAAGAAGCGGAGCCGGATGACTTTGAAATGACTGTGGTTCAGCATAGCCAATAGCTAAAAGGACAAAGTGGAAGTGTGGTCCTAATAGATCAGGGATGTCTTTGTACTTTTGAATCTTGTTAATGACCATGAAAATTTTAATGGATAAGAATAAACTATGCGTAAGATCAGTTTCTCTTGTTGTTCGATTTCTTAACTCACTTGACAACTTTCCAGCAAGTGCCTTGTAGCTTTAGCTCAAACAACAAACAATTTATGAGAACTGCATAAGAGCGAAAATTGACATAAATATCATGAGGTTTTAGGTCACAATTCCGGCTTGCTGCGTCAACTTAAAGCCTTGAAGCATTGGCAGCCATAAAATCATTTGCAAGTCTTAAAACCACCTGTCAATGCGACCTCAATAGCAAATTATAAAAGTCACAAA
Source organism: Steinernema carpocapsae (assembly GCA_000757645.3). Taxonomy (NCBI): domain Eukaryota; kingdom Metazoa; phylum Nematoda; class Chromadorea; order Rhabditida; family Steinernematidae; genus Steinernema; species Steinernema carpocapsae. Next base: position 1,379,461 of record AZBU02000012.1, on the reverse strand, counting down.
ATCTAAAGCTTAAAATTGCTTGTGCATCAGCTCGCCACTTCCTCTTGTTCGTTGACTTTGTTTTGCCACTTGTTTTGCCTACACTACACCTTCCTACACCTCCCAGTTCAACAAACTCTTAATTTTTAGCTACCTTGTCAAGACCTCCTCCCCAGCTGGCCCCTGGAATTCATGCGCCGCTCACTGATGCAATAAGAATTCTCACGTCGGTCCCTCAAAGGATCCCGCTACATTTGCTTCCATGCGTTTGGGCGCGCCAAGTGGCACGCACGATTCGGACAGGTGATTGCGCTACCAACGGCTCAAGAACTAAACGAATGTGAGTTTATATTACAAACAGCATAACAAGCCGACAATGACTTTAGTGATATACATAACCCGACAACTGATACACTACTGAAACCCTCGTTTTGCTGTTCTCTCTGAACATTACTGTAGAGTTGGCCACGTAATTTTTCCTTGCAATAAAGCATGCGACATGTTTTCTTATGAACCTGAAATAGCTATTAAAACAGGATTTGTAAGAACCACTTACGGATTAAAGCCCATGTGGATCAGAAACACAACACATGGGATTAGAGACAAAAAGACAGTAAAAGCAGAAGTTAGGTAAACGTTGGCATCTTCTGGGAAATAATGTGCAGCTGTAGAGAAACCCGCAAAAAAGAAAAAAGTTAGGAGAGCTTGGATTAAAATGCGTTTTTCGACTGACGAGAATTTCACGGTTTTGTGATAAGCGAAGCGTTTGTACATGACTCCTATAACCAAAAACAGATACGCAGCTAGGGTGACACAGTTGACACAAAGGCAAAAATAGGTCAGAACGATGGAAAACACGTGAGACTCATTGTAGTAATAAGTGTGACTATCCGGTTTATAGCCATGGTCGAGCTGTGAAATTGAGAACAGCACAGGAAAACAGACAAGTGTGCTCCAGACAAGGTAAATGGCCACCTTAAAAATGCGGTTGTCTGAGGCATGAACTCTTAAGACCACATAAACACGATTTGTAGCCATAATCAGGTTTAACAATGTAATTGTCCAGCTGTGGCTATACCTAATGTAGAAGAAAATCTAAATTTAGAGCTTAGCCTGACCCCTAATCATGAGGCCTACCCAAACCACATAAAAGTTATAGCCACCAGGCCAAAAATCCATAATGCAGGCGTATCCTGTGGTCATCATGTGGAAGCAGTTCATAATTCCAATATGCATCATGATCTTGTAGACCACCTTAGTGTAAAACACGGAACGAGAAGCAAAGACCTAAATTAACTTTTAGGATGCTCTAAAAATGTAACTTACCCATATCAACACAATATAAGCAGGTAAGAAGCAAGAGATGACTATCAATTTGAAGCCAGATAAGAAGTAGATGATTGTGGCATTCGTTGTGTTTTCGGCCATTATCCCTCAAAATAAGGCTATTCAAAACAATGCGGGTTCATAGAACTTGCGTGACAAATCAAAAAACAGAGCGCGCTTTGCACGAAGCTCAAAAAGCTGTCCTTTAAAAATATAGGTATCAGTCTGGCCAGTCCGGTCCTTTTATCTGCCTTTTGACCTAAAAGACTTTCCCAGATTTTTTGGGGATCCGAGTTTTATATAGCCGTTTCACACACAATCACACGTGGGTCTGAAAAATAAAGTAACACGAACTCGAAACTCCTGTTGAATTGAGTACAAGCTGAGGTCATGAACATGGAAAAGTGAAGGCTTAAGTAATGGAATTAAGCGCGTTGACTTAATTGCTTATACACAGAATTTCAGTTTGTGGTGTACTAGAAAAGTGACCAACGAACTTAAAGTGCTCCACGAACGGTCCAACAGTTTTTGATAGCGGTTAAAAGTTTACTGTGGTCTTTGGCTCATTTGAAAGCTCTCATGCCTAAACGTCGCTGGCTATAGAGACGCTGTAAAATTAGTGTTTTTCCTAATGCACTCGAATCCTAGAAAAATGCATTTGTAAAAGCGAGAATTAGACGCTTGGATCAGACCCAGACAGCCCGCTGACCCAGAAGCATGGTTCCAGACGTGAAGCGATCAATTCATTTCTGCTTGCGGCGACCATTCGGAGCGGTCGAATATGGTTTTTTACCATAGCCGCATACGTTTCCTGCCATTTGCGTACCAAACAGCGTTTTCGTCGTGTGCAAAAGGGAAAACTGTTCAATTGAGTGAAATTAGTGTTTCGCATGAGATAAATGGTCAAATTTAAAAATTATTAGCGGATGTCAGAGTTCAGCAAGTTCCTACAGAATCGCAAGACCGGTCGCACGCAACGTCAATTTCACTAATTTGAAAGTTTTTCCGTCTTCACACGACGACAACGCTTTTGTAGTACTCAAAAAGCAGGAAAGCTATGCGGTTTTGGTCAAAAACCATCTCCGACCGCTCCGAATGGTCGCCGCAAGCAGAAATACACCGACCGCTCCACCCACGTCAGCGGGCTGTCTGGGTCTTATCCAAGCGTCTAATTCGCGCTTTTAGACATGCATTTTTCTCGGATAAGAGGCAATCAGGGCTAACACTAATTTTACAGCATTGATCAGCTACACTTTGACACAAGAGCTTTCAAATGAGCCAAAGACCACAGTAAACTTTTAACCGCTATCAAAAATTGTTGGACCGTTCGTGGAGCACTTTAAGTTCGTTTGTCACTTTTCTAGTACACCACAAACTGAAATTCTGTGTATAAGCAATTAAGTCAACGTGCTTAATTCCATTTCTTAAGCCTTCACTTTTCCATGTAAGTTCATGTCCTCAGCTTGTACTCAATTCGACAGGAGTTTCGAGTTCGTGTTACTTTATTTTTCAGACCCACGTGTGTGATTGTGTGCAAAACGGCTATATAAAACTCGAATTCCCAAAAAATCTGGGAAAGTCTTTTAGGTCAAAAGGCAGATAAAAGGCCGGGACTGGCCAGATTGATGTAGTTCGCACTTTTAGACATGCATTATTCTCGGATAAAATGCATTAGGGCAAACACCAACTTTACAGCGTTGTTCAGCACAATGAGAGATTTCGAATGAGTCAAAACTATCAACTTTTAAAACGAAATTTTGCACTTTCCTTGTTAATCAAGATATACTAAATTCATCTTGACTTTTAAAACAGCTTGATAGGGTTTGCATCCTGTTATGAACTTTCCAGATGGAATTCCGCAAATCTCCAAGCCATCGTACTCAAACAAATGAGCTTAAATCTAACTTTCACGAAGATTGCAGACGCTAAGCAAAGATTTGAGCTGTCCGCTTCCAGCTCAGATATTTAGTCTCGAACCGTTATCTTTAGGAATTCCTAAACTTATGTAAGAATTCCATTCAATCTGATCTGACATACCTTTGAAGGCATTCTCTGTTAACTCTTCATTAGTGCTTCGTTGAGCTCCCTCATTAACAGCTGCCAAAGCCATCATTTTAGGTAACGGCGACACAAAACTGACCGTTCCTTTTTGCTCCTTAAGGGTCTTTACAGCAATTTCGAAAAGGACGTCGCTCATTTTTGAATTCAAGTGAGAATCAAAAAGCGCTAACGCTGGGACAATAATTAAAGTTGACACAGCTGAGGCCAAAAAGTGCGACTGAAAATGAATCACTTCAAAGCGTAATAGCTGTTAATCCCAATTTAACGACTTCTATGTTCAAGGTTAACACACATGTCAGTAAAATGAGGCACGCAACGCTAACAATCAAACAAGTTGTGGGTCAAAGATCGACCATGTGAAGTCGATACTGCTAGAATTTATTAAGATAGATATGCACGTTGGGTACATGCTCAGTAAAAGTGCCCAACAAAGATAGGAGTACTACGATGAGTGACGCCGTAGAGGAAAGGCCCATCAGCGTTGATCTCAGCATGGCAGTCTTCCCTGCAGATCTGCATGCTGAAAGGCACAGCGATGGCTCCAGTAGCAGCCGCAGCGGTGACGCCCTTCTCGTCCACTTCCATCACAGCCTGAACTACTCAGTTCTTCATTTAAAAGGGCTTTAATCAAAGCTAGATTTGATAGGGATGACCAAGTGTTTAAGCACTTCTACATTTATTACAGGTTACAGGCAAAATTACAGTTCTCAAGTTTAATAAAAATGTCCCACAAAGAGAGGAGTTCCAAGATGGGAGACGCCGTAGAGGAATGGCTTATCGGCGACGATCTTAGCACGGCAGTCGTCCTTGCAAACCTTGGCACTTTTGAAGGTGATTGCGACACCGGTGGCTGCGGCGGCGGTAACGCCCTTTTCGTCCAGTTCCACGACAGCCTAACAAGATTAGCATAAATTCTACTGTACTCCTTAAGTCAAGTTTTGTCGCTTTCTTAATTCAGAGTGGTTTGACTACTCAATTATGCGCATTTATTAAAGCTAAAAATACAGGTGAAAAGTAAGATTAAGAGCAGCGATCTCAATAGAAATGTCCCACGAAGAGGGGAGTTCCACGGTGAGAGACGCCGTAGAGGAACGGTCGGTCGGCGTTGATTTCAGCGTGGCAGTCGTCCATGCAGATCTTGGCGCTCATCAAGGCGATTCCGACTCCGGTGGCCGCGGCAGCGGTGACGCCTTTCTCGTCCAGTTCCATGACGGCCTAACAACATTTTAGCATGATTCTACTTTCATTCTAAACCCTGTATTTAACGCTTTAAGCCAAGTTTTAGCCCTTTCATCCAATTTTCAAAATTCAGATTTTTCAGCGCATTTTAAATTTATTAAAGCCAAAGTACAGGTGAAGAGCAAGATTAAGAGCAGCGATCTCAATAGAAATGTCCCACGAAGAGGGGAGTTCCACGGTGAGAAACGCCGTAGAGGAACGGCCGGTCGGCGTTGATTTCAGCGTGGCAGTCTCCTCTGCAGATTTGAAGACTCAGGGGGACGATAGCGACTCCAGTAGCGGCCGCAGCGGTGACTCCCTTTTCGTCCAGCTCCATCACGGCCTAACAAAATTTTAACTTCAAATTAGTCATATGCACCGTATTCCCTAATTTTTGGCTTTCTGTCAAAATCTTTCCCATTAACCTGGTCGATTAAGGCCTTTTCTCAAAATTTAGAGGGTTGTTAGCATTTATAAATATCTCCATTTAGTAAAACTGTCCAACGAAGAGGGGAGTTCCAGAATGAGCGACTCCATAGATGAAAGGCTTATTAGCGTTAATCTCGGCGTGGCAGTCTTTCATGCAAATCGGCATACTCAAAGTCTGAATGCTGACTCCAGTAGCGGCCGCAGCAGTGACTCCCTTTTCATCCAGTTCCATCACAGCCTTATAAAATTTAAGCATATATTCACTCTCCTTTTACACCTAGTCTTCAAGCTCATAGTTCGTTCTTAGTCCTGATTTTAAGATTTAAAAGTCAATCTTACCTTATGGACCAAGTGCTCTACGTAGAGAGGCTCAGCCGAGATTCCCTTAAGATTAGCGGCGCCTCGCTGGAAGACTTCCTTGATTCCAAGTCCGTTAAGGATGCTCTTGAATTCCAGGTCAGCGGAGACATTAAACTTGGGAACGGTGACTTGGAGGTACATGTACCCCTTGGCAGCACTGTTAGAGGCAGAGAACTTCTGGCCGGAGCTGATAAACTTGTCCTGGAGCTGGCTGAGCTTGGTGTTCTCCTTAGGGACAATAAGGAAAAAGTTGTAGCCGCGATCCTTGAATGGCATGTCTCCGAACTCGAAGTCTTCGTTCTCGTAGAAGCGACCGTCTTGAGTGCCGTTCATGGTTTCAAGCTAAAAATAGCTGCTCAAATCTGAAGTAAAGAATAATATTACCTGCTTGTTAGACCCATCCTCATTGTTAAACGGCAAATTTTTGGTCTCACTCTTCGGGAAATTATCATCAAAAGCCGATTTCATGTAGATCGCGTTGACAGCCACCAAACGAGTGTCAGTGGTGATCTGATCCTTAGCGAAAAGCTCTGGAATATGGCCGGCGGTGGTTTCGTTGACGAAGTTGTTGATCTTGGTGCGCTCGGCTTGAGGGTTGCTGACAAAATCGGCCTTTTCAAGGCCTGTTTGGTAGTTGTCCTTCAGATCGGTCAGGTATTTTTCGATCACTTGGAGGGTTTTCTGAACATTAGCGATAAGAACCAAGAGATAATGCTAAAGGATACTTCGACGTAGATAGCTGAAGCGATCGAGGTGGGAGAGTTGTATTCGCTCTTGAATTCGGCGATCTTGTTCTTGAACCAGGCGGTCACTTGATCCTTAGGAATGCCTAAAACACTCAAATTCAAACTAAATTTGGAATTTACTTTAAAATGAGTACCCTTGAAAGCGACATCGGTGATCTCCTGACTCGTCTTCCCCAGAGCTCCATCGTTGACCGTAGCCAGAGCCATGGCAACCGAAAAGGGCGAAACGACGCTAGCCTCATTACCCTTCGTCTTAAGAGCATTCAGCGAAAGCCGAAATAAGGCATCGTTCATCTGAGCGTCAATGTCAGCATTGGTCTTAGGAGTCGGCAAGGCCAAACAGAGGCCCACTAGGCAAAGGAAGATTGGGAGAGAACGCATCTGAAATGTTAAAATTTTGGTCAGCAAAGATCAGTTTTATACCACCGCGCGATGAATCAGCGCGTGTACTTTAGAGTAGACAAAGCGGAGATGAGTTCCGCGTCAAGGTCACGTGTGTTTAGCGAACGTAGATCAATTTGAGGCAAAAAAGAGACCCCTGGGCAAATAGGAGAGTGTCATAGGCAACACTCCCAGCTAAGGCTACGCAGCTCTAAACATTCTTTTAATGAGCACTGATCCCACATTGATCTCCACCCGCTTAAGTAGACCCTCAAACGGACTTTGATCAAACATTAGCCCTACGAAAAAATGGGATAAGCGCTTCCCAGAGGCGGATCGAAGACAAATAACCTAGATTTGAGTCGTTTGTTACAACCATCGCGGATGACTTCTGATCGCAAAGGACGATTGCCTTAAGTGTTTGTGGCTCTCTCACGACAGCTGCCGCCGCGAACGTTTCCGAAAAGTCGTAAACAAACGCGATGATTCATCGCTTGAAAGCGAAAGCTGTTCGGTGAGCTGACTTTTGAGCGTTTTTCGAGCGTTGAGGAAAGTGCAAAATGGGGTTAATGGTTCTCTATCGAATGGAAGACGAAGAGGGATGGGAATGAGGTAGGATCGATATTGATGAGTTGTTTACGATAGAGAGTGCAACAGATCAGGTTAAGAACAGGTTGACAGATCAGATGGATAAAGCCGAAAGCAAAATTTGTATTTGGATCTGAGAAAGCAAAAGCAAGAGATGACCTTATTGGGAGCCACACCCTTATTAAACATTGGAAGCCTGATTCTCCAATTTTGATTTTCTAATTAACTGACATCTCACAAGAGTCACAAATACATTTTTGGGTCAGCAAGAACACCTAATGGGCGCAACGCGTCATTTTTTGAATAATTCCAATCAATATTTGATGGATTTTTAATGTCAATAACAAAAACAGACTACGCAAAAGTGTAGCGCTGCATGAAGTGCGCGTTTTAAGCCTCGATCTGTAATAGGTAATTCTCCCATGACCCAGATTCCTAACAATTTTAAGAAATTGATCGCTCTGAAGGTAAAGTCAAATCTGCTCAACAAGGGCCAGTTCCTATGTTTGCTCATGACAACAAAAATCTGACAGTAACGGCGAAAGCAAAGGAAAACCTATTCGGGAGCCGCAGCCTTATTTGTTTTTGGTTTAGCTGAAAACAGTAAAGCCGCAAAAATCAGGTTAGTCAAATCAGTCAAAAAAACTTTTAGGGCCAGCAAGAACACCTAATAGACGACGCCATGTGTGCGTTTTCAACAGTTCTTATCAACATTCGATGGATTTTAAATGTCAAAAACATAAACAGACTACGAAAAAGTGTAGCGCTGCATGAAGTGCGCATTTTCAGCCTAAATCGGCAGTAGATAATGCTTCCATGACCTAGATTTTAAGCGTTTGCCAAAAAACACTTTTCTGACCTGTTGAAAGATTGACTGCTTTTAAAGCGTTTCTGTCAAATCTGGTGAACAATTAGAAGCAAGTCTTGTGTTTACTTATGAGGACACAAATGTGAAAATATTTGAGATGGAAAGATAAACATTCTTGAGACCTGGAATAACTAGATTTGGTCTAACAAATCAGTGATGTAAGGTGTGCTTCATTCAAAGCGTTTATCTTTCGTTGGTTAGAGTTACAAAAATCGCATTTTAGTGTTCAATCAACACAGAAGTGGGCAGCTCTCCGTAGTCCCTGGACCGAAATTGACGAAGGCGGCAGGTGTCGTACATTTCCGCCGTGATCTGAGCTTTTCCGTTAGCTTTGACCGCTTCCAAGATTCGCTGCTTGGCAGATCTGAAATCGTGTTCTGATTTATGTTTTAAACAAAGACTCACGGCTTAAGGGACATAAAATTAGCCTGATATCCACGCTGTCCCTTTTCGAACTCGAGCGGGACGTTTTGGATCATGTTGTGGTCATACAAGGTCCCGTAAATGGTCCCTCGTTTTTGGATGTGCAGGTTATCAAAGCTGGTGTACTCGTAGGTGTCCTCCGAGTTCGGGATAGCGCCGTCGTAGGTGCCAAAATCGATTTTGTTGTCATCGACCCATTGCTGACAAATCCTGTCCTTGCCCACGTTTCTGAGATTGTAACGGATCATCTAAATTCAATTTTATTATAATCATAAACTCCTAAGATTTAGCTTACGTTTTGCTTGTTATAGTCAGGCCACTCGGAACAGTTAGTCGGGAAGGGCAGGTGCTTAAAAGCCTTAGGTTCTCCCTGTACATATCTCCACTGGTTTGTGTAGTCATACTCGATATCGGCGATGACAAATCGCTTTCCGTCGGAGGAGAGTTTTGTGTACTTGGGGACGCAGAGAGGCCCGTTGTAGTGATCCTTGAAGCGCTCAGTTTTGGGTTCGTCGTAGAGAATCGGTTCGTGTGTTGAGCCAAATTTGGTGCTGAAGGTCGGGTAGGTGTGACGGCCAGGGCTTAAAAGAACTTTCAATAGCGCTTCAAATTGATCATGACCCACCATCTCGTCTCCCTCACATCGACACTCGTCCATTTGACGTCATCTCTCCTTGTCCCATCGTATCTTAGCACTAACAGCTTCGTTTCATTCACCCTCAGCACCTTCACCGCACTCCAATCGTCCTTGTTTTCCATTTTCAGGGTCCTCAGATCCTCCGTGATCATCCGATTCATTCTACAGATGCTTCTGTACTGGCCTGGGCGGACACAAACGTAGCCGTGTTTGGAGAAGACGAAATAGGTCGATTCGGTCATTTGGTAGAGCGAGCAGAGCCTTTGGGATGAGGCTACGCTTAATAGAAACAGCAGCACCCAGAGACTTCGCATGTTAACCCTAAAACAGCAATTTCTCACTAGTCTCGGAAAGTTTGAGAGAAGAGCGAAAGACAGGCAACTGGTCAAAGAGCGCCATGAACCAAATCAGTGATAAAGACGTCCCAAAGGTCAGCCAAGGCTCCTTATCTTAACTCTCCTTGGCTATGCAAATAAACGACTGGAACGCATGCGGGAAAGCTGTTCGATCGGAAACATCTGCGGGCGGATTGGAACCACAAGGCGCAAACGCTGCAAAGTGCTTCTTTTCGGCGCGGAGAGGAGAAAAACGTTTTTGTTTAAAACGAGAGAATTTTGCGCTTTACAGCAAGAGATAATCCAAACATTGCATGGGGATACGAAGCAGAGAATCGGGGTTCAAAAATGCCTAAAATAAGCTACCGTAGTTGACTCGATTTTCACGTTTTAGCCATAAATACCAGCGTGTCTAACCTAATTAGACAAACGACCTACACCTAGCGTAGATTCAATTTTGTTGCACGAACAATCTGATTAAAATTGCGAACTCAAGTTTCACGATTCCATGATCATTACGGAGATCTTGCCTCTCTCATGGCTGTGGTCGAAAACTCGGTCGTCCTTAGGACAGCCGTTTCTATTTTCAACATAGCCCTAGTTCCCCTCGTCCTGCCTACGTATGCGATTGTGATATGGGTAACAGACTCCTTAGAAATAGGTTCAAATTATAATTTTAGATGTTCTGGAAAAAACGAAATTTCCAGTCCGTTTTCAGCTACAAGATCATGATGTTCTGTGGGATTTTTGACTGTTTCTACTGTTTTTCTATGGGTCAGGCTGGGCTTATGACCTACCAGAAAACGGTGTTTTTCTATGCCTTTCAGCTGGTAACAAAAATCCTGTTTGGACCTGAAATTTAAGCTATTTCAGTTTGGCGCCTCAATCCAGATCAGTTATCTTAGCCTGGCTCCAGTGTTCTCCTTTCTCCTGGCTCTCCATCGTCTGGTGATTGTTTGGAGAATCAGATTTATTAAGGAGATTGTGTTCAAGGTAATTGGATTAGCTTACGTTCTAGGTGGATTTACACGTTTGGTGGAATTAATGGAATTAAGCAGGATGGTTACTGTAACAAGATGTTTAGGTCCTGATCGTCCTAAACTGTTCTGGAGCTATTCTTATTCCGATCGGAGCCCTGTTCACAAAAATGCGTTTTGGCTATGACATCGAAATCTCGGACACCTATTACTACGATGGAAAGACCTTGTTTGCTAAGCTGACAGTGGATGTGGGATTCCACATTTTGTGCCTTACATTTGTGTGCTATTTTTTGGTCGCTGTTGGTCTTGCTTATCAGGTAGCCTCAACCCTATTTTAACGTGCCATGACTGACAGGGTATTTAGAAGATCAGATATGGCCACACTAAGAATCTCTCAACCCAGGAAGCTTTCCTCGTCCTCCACGCTTTCCTCCTCTTCACCCCGCACGCATCCACTCGCGTGATCGTGTTTTGCTGCAACTGGGACATTTTTAGAATCCCAGCCGTCCATGCTGGGTTTATGATGTTGAGCAGTTCTATCCCGGCTGTGAATCTGTTCATTCATCTGGCTACCAATGCGTAAGCCACGCGAAAAACATCAGATAAAGTGGAACATTTCAGGACTGTCCGACGCTGCTTCGCTGAAACTACTCGACCCAAATTCAGGATTTTCTCGGTTTCACAGCAGATGTCAAGCCTGTCAAGGAAGCGCTTATGGAGAAACTCACAAACGGCTAAAAATTAACTTTACAAACACTGGTTTTTTCAGAGTTGGCACATGCAGTTTGTCTCGCACAGCATTGCGTAAATGTGTCAATAAATGTGCTAGTTTTCACCCCTAAATTTCATTTAAACCATCGCGTTTCACTCGCAAAGCAAATTCGCGATTTATAAACTTGAAATGGATGCAGTTCCGGCTTCTTTCGTCGACGACGTTTTCAAGCGCGTTGCAGCTCAACCCCACGGTTGGGATTCGTTGTGCTATGAGTGGCGAAGTGATGCCTGGAAACAACTGGACAGCAGCCTCTACACCCAAGTTCAAGAATTCCGTAACGCCAACAGCATCGGCGTTAAAATTAGTCTTGTCGGATATCCGCCCATTGAAGATTACGAGGACGAAATAGAGGACATATCCGAGAAGGACCAATTTCAACTGACCATCAGCGGCTTCATCAACGGGCTCGAAGTCAGATCGGAAGATATCAAGGATCTGTCAAAGTACGTTAACTACTATTCTTGTTTTCTTATAGAGGATGATTGCACAGATTACCTTAACATCCTTAAGAAAAATTTGCTGATCAAGAAAATTCTTAAAATGTACTATCTTTTTTCTTTTGTGGAACTTAAGGACGCTGGACTTATGTGCGAGTTCATCCTAAAAGAAGGAATCAGGTGCGATGAGTTTTCGTTCGACAACGATGTATACAAAGTCGATCAACACCAAATGGACCTTTTCGTACATCAATTGAAGAATTCCAGGCAGTTGATGTATGAGATCAACTATGATGTTCTCTATGATCATCTTGAAGCAATTCTGGAAAGCTTTTGCAGTTCTCTTCACGCTGAGCAACTGCATGTTTCTGTTTCATTTCTCAAAGAAATTACCGTATTGCTTGAAGGATGGTCCAAATACGAAAGCAAGGATAAATACATCCTTGCTAAGGTATTCAATTTTAGTTTAACTTTGGATAAGTTCGAAAACGCCGGCTATTTGTGTGAAGAGGATATAAGCCATATCAATCCAGGCAAAGAAGGATTTTACAAGTGCAAGGCTAGATATTGTGTAGCTCTTCCTGGAAAGCCTAAGCGTAGATTGCAGTGGTTCAGGGATATTACTGTTAAGGCGACAAGAAACTCTGAAAGAATCGCGGAGGTCAGAATTGTTGCCCGCAATGTTGGTCGCTGTCCTAATGTCTGCTATTTTGTAAGCTGTTAAGAACTCCACGAAGTTTGTGGTTGAATCTTTAATTGTGGTGTTTGTGCCAGAATGTCTTTCTAAATAAATTGTTGGATAAGCCAGACGAAACGTCATTTCAGAACTGAAGCGTCCGACAGAATAATTTAGCTCACTTTCTAAATCATCCAGATGACTCCCACACTGCCAAAGTCAAAAATGTTCCTGCCTTATCTGCTTCTGTCTTGTCTCTTTTGTAAGGTGTTGGCGCAAGATCTTGAAGAACCCTTTTATGTGGAAGCCTATGAAAGGCTGCAAAGCGATGTCCTCACAAGAGAGAAGAGGTTTATTCTTCCCACGCCTTCAAGTTGCCTTAGGTGTTGCCTAAAAACTAGTCGATGTCCGTGTCCATATGTATGCAGGCTTGTAAAGGATTTTGTCATAGACTTGATTGATGAAATGATCGACTAGTACATGGCTATAACTCAACTAATACGCTTTATTAAACAACAATCCCATAAATGTGGTTTTCATATTAAATCAAAGTCATATTTCTGCTGTTTCTGTGAGCCGAAGAGCTTTTGGCCGATTCGAGCAATATTGTTGAAAGCGTTCATCACTTCGCCCGTGGCATAAACTGCATTGATCGCCTGTTGAAGAGGTCGGAGACAGGATTGTTGCTTTCTTCTGGGTGACGTGGCTTCTCATAAATGGTGAACTCCGGTTTCAAGGATTCTTTCCCAGAGTTGTGTTTTGATTTCTCGTCCTTCTTACTCATATTATCCTTCTTTTGGATCTGCTTCTCTTCCTTTTTCTCCGACTTTGAATGTTTGCTACTGGACGACTTGAAGGTCCTTTCGAACACGTCCCCATCGTCTTTCTCTTTGTTCCCGATCTCGCCAAACTGGTCCAGGTCGGCTTCAATCAGTCTATCATCAGTAGAGTTGTCGTCCTCCGCAGGATAGGATTGACGTCCAGAGAATAAAATATTCTTCCATTTTCCAGCGGCTGTCTCAGTACGAGCAATGAGTTTAACGCCTCTTTCACCATAGCCAATAACTTTACTACGGGTAGTTTTGAGTTTTGGATTAGGAGGTTAATCAGGAATAGGGTTTGACGGGGAGCGTGTCGAACACCTCCGCAACTGTTCCGGCTCCATTTACCACTTTTCCAAGACAGCCTTGTTTTTTCTCGGCGTTTGGATCAAGGGCGAACGATAGAATTAGCGGGTTTTGGGATTGGACGTCTCTTTGGAGTGGGCTTTTCCCCAAGACCTGGCCTTGGCTTCGGCTTAGGTTTCAGCTTGCAACCGTCTTTTCCCTTCTCATCTTTTCCAATCTTGCATATCCTTTCAGCCACGTATTCTTCAGCACTCTCTTGCCCGTCCAAATTGACTCAAACGAGTTCCAAAGTGCTTGCTCGTCTCCAAATCCCATTCCTTGGCGGAATTCCAACTGTCCAAGAAGCCGTCCGACTTGGAAGGAGCTTCCGAGATGATAAACACAATGAACAGATGGCAGAGGAACGTTGAAACTAAAAGCTTCATGACTACAAGTTGTTAATGTCCTGTTCGCGGGCCTGAGGTTCTACATATAGAGCAAACAGAGCCTACCTTAACAGAAATTTGACATTTTTAAAAATACCTAACATTTTGCAATGTTAAGGTTTAGGAAACGGCATTGCGGTAGTGTTTCGCTTAACGTCTTCTTTGACCTTTAGTTTTGTTTGCTTTTCGCCACAATCGATTGGAAACTAACCTGCAACAAGCATAAACTACAAGTCTTGAGCCAAAGCTAACGAAACGTACGTGTGCAGACCGTATTCGAAACGCTCTAGGACAGCCTGAAAATTGTGAGTTATAAAGACCTGTCTTCCAAACGATCTGTTTATCGAAAACGGTCCATTTATAAAACAACAAATTTCATTGCTTCCAAATTCTTTTGGTCTCTTTAAACGCCTCTTTGGTTGCAATCATCGCCTCCGCCGCCTTGCTTGTTTTCTCTGCGACTTTGTTCAAGACCGCTGGAACCTTATCGAGACCCTTACTAATCTTTTTCGCAGCCTTCTTTGTTTTCTTGGCTATCTTTGCAAACCAGCTGCCTGACTTAAAGCTGCGTTCCGGAGCAACATCTTCGAAATCTTTTTCATCGTCTTGGAAGACCTCTTCATTGTCATCAACGCTGTCCTTATCGTTTCTAGGTCCGCTGAACTGCTCCAAGTAGGCTTCAATTCGTTGAATTGTCTCCAGATCCCATTCCGCGGGAAAGTAGAGATTTTCCACGAAATCGCTAGGCTGACAGAAGACCGGATTTGTGTTAGTAGCAACCAAGATTACGAAGAGGCACACGTAAGACATGAAACGGCGCATACTGACAAATAGCAGATGGGACTGTTTTGGGTGGATAGTTTTAAGGACTTGAGCGAGACGCTTTTAATCAAGATGGATTTTGCACGCACTGGATCCAGACAAAAGTCCTGCATAAGCAATGAGAAACGGCGTAAACAACTTTGCAGAAGACTTTCCTAATTAAGGTGGATTTTGCACAAGGTAGATCCAGACAGAATTCTTGCATAGTTAATGAAATGGACAGTTTTGGCGTAAACTGATTTTTGAAAACAAGCCGTTCATTTAAGGAGACTAGCCTCCCATTTGTCATTACAGCACCATGAAGTTCCTATTCTTCCTGCCTCTCATCTGCAGCGCCTTGGTCGCCTCTCAAGAAACCGACGACGCAACTTTGGCCAAAATCTACAGGAAAACCTTCTACGACTTTGCATCGCTCTCTTCGGACCAGTTGGACCACGTCAAAAATGTTCTCAACCACGTCAACGAAGAGTTGAACAAGCCTGTGACTCTGAAGCTTTCCAACTCGCCGATTTCAAACGTCGTTCTTTCTCACAAAAAAGCTGTTGAGTTCCTCAAACACATCGGAGCGATGATCAGCAAACGCCGAGAGGAAATTCAGCACCAAGAGAAAAATCCCGAGCTTATGATCCCGGAGAAAAACGAAGGCGTGGACCAAGAAATGACGGAGGAGTATCCGAGAGAATTCAAGCGAGGCGGTGGACGTCGTGGAAAAGGCGGATTTGGGAAGATTTTCCGCAAAGCCAATCGCAAGCACTTGAAGCGCATCTACAAAATCATGAACGGTGTTTTCCAGCCCCAGGACTCTGACGAATATGACCAATACTGAGCTTCTAAAAATATTTGTAATGCGCCAAGTCCTAATAAACGTAGCAACGCTTTCAAACACAGATTTCAACCTAAGCTTAAGGCAATATAGGCTTGAAGCCCGTTTTGATGGCTTTTTAAAGGTGCATCAATTGCTCATTTCTTTCAATACGGGCTTGTCAACCTCAATTTGATAAATAAGGACATGAGCGAATTCCTTTGTAACAAACGTTTTGTAACAAACGTTCTGTTCTTGATCAGCAATACCGGACTTTCAAGCTATTTTTATTGAGTTCTAGTGAATCTTTAAACGCTTTCAAATACAGATATTAACCCAAGCTTGAGGCAGTGAAAGCCTAAAAACCGTTTTAAAGCTTTTTGAAGATGCATGAGTTGTTATCATCTTCTAAAGAACAACGCATAAAACCCAAGTTTAAAGCAAAAAGGCATGAACCTTGTTTCAAGTCCTTCTAAAGCTGAATCCGTTGCTTCTTTTTTCGAAGCAAGATACCTTGTCGATCTCAATTTACTAACAGCAAATCTGTTTGATGCCGCAAAACCCAAACGAAAGCATTTCATCATAAATACATTGTTTGCTTAAGAGAATCAGTCATCATATTCAACGTAGCAATTGTTGAAGGGATAATAGCAACGTCCAGAGCTGCTCTTGAACGTTCTGGGCGCCTCTTTCTCATGGTGACGCATATCGTTAAATCCACGAAGCTCTCCATATCCACTCTTGAACTTTCTGGGAGCTTCCATCTTATAGTCACTCATATCGTTCAATGTACGCATCATATCGGGAGCCTTCGTCTCATATCGCTTGACGGCATCTTGCTGGCGAAGAACATCTGGCTCGGGTCCATAAATAGGAACCGTCATCTGCAAAGGCGTCTCCTTAAAATAGCTCTCAGCAACAGCTGATTCCTTGCGAAGAAGCTCCTCCCGGTGCTTCAGAAGAATGCTGCGAATGCGGAGGATCAACTTTTATGCATTTTCAGGAGTAATTTGGATATCCGGAAAAGGCGTCTTGGAGACATCGATCTTTTCAGGCATCTCCTCAGGTCCATTCTTGATCGCCTTCTCGATTTGCTTCAGGGCGTTGTCGATGTGCTCCAAGTCATCCAGGCTTACAGTTTTGAGCACTTTGAAGTAGTTTTCGTAGAACTTCTGGAGAATCTCGTCATCTGGAGCTTGGGAAGCGACTAAATTGGTGGCGAAGAGGAGAGGCAAGAGTGCTAGAAGCTTCATGGTGGTTGTGGTGACCGGGAAGTGGTTGCCGGTCTTAAATATGGCATAATGGACCTTCAAAATAATGAAATTCTAGCGTGCAAGGAATACATTTTAGGCATAAGGACGATATGGAAGCGATCGAGGTGCTTAACAGAATAGATTTTCCGACCGGTCTTGCAGAAATGAAGATGGCAAAATGAAGCTAAAACAGCTTGCAGCGAAAACATAGACAGAGACGTCTCTACAAGCCGTTATGAGATGATTAACAGACATGTCTGCACTTGCAGCCAAGGCTACCCTCATTTCCTTTTCATCGTCATGTTGAAGTCGGTCGTTCTTCTCACGTTCCTCTTCACCGTTTCACTATTCGCGGCCAAACCCAAGGACCTTCACCCCAACTTCTTTACCATCACCCGTCCTGGAACGTCTCCATCTATCCTGAAGGTTTCCGCCAGCGAAAACGAGGAAATTCAGCGAATTTGTGGACACGACGACCGATCGAACAATCGCCCTCAATACAAGGTCTCCGGCGGCGAAAGAGCCTCCGTAGGACGCTTCCCGTGGGCCGTTGCTATTGCTGACACAGCTGATAAAGTTCAGTACGTGTTACAACCTTATGATGACTCTTAAAAGCATATTTCAGGCAAAGCACCTGCGGAGGAACGATCATCAGTCCCAAGCACTTCCTTTCCGCCGCTCACTGTTTTTGCAAGTACCGAAAATCAGATCCTTCATGCACGTATGATCCCCTTTTATTGAAATTTGCCAAATTCCTGTTTAGCGACTCCGATGTGGTCGATAAGATCCTGCGCAAACTCATACACTACGGAGGAACGTGCACAAGACCGGGAAAACACTGCAAAACGGCGAACACCCAAACGACGACCGTCAAAAAGGTCCATTTCGCGCGGAAGTTCAACCACGGAGGCTGCCGATTCGGAGGTGACATCGCGATTGTGGAAATCGTAGGCAACTTCACCTTTGACGACAAGACGAAGCCTCTCTGCCTTCCGAAGCCTCATAAGGACGACTCGGACCTGAACGAATACAACGTGGTCACGAGTTACGGATATGGCAAGAATGAAAGTGAGTTCAGTCTCTTTTTCGTGTTCAAATGCTTCTGTTTCAGATCACGAAACCTCGGATTCCCTGGCTTTTGTTGAATTTTCTTCGAAAGCGTTGTTATTTGGCAAAAAAATTCGAAAAGTGATGAAAGACGTCGTGTGGCTCATGCCGAACAAGGGAAATAAAGGGATTTGCCACGTAAGTCCACGATTTAGGCCAAAATTCCTTTAAAAAACGTGTTTCAGGGTGACAGCGGATCGGGCCTCCAAGGCTCCAGGAAGACGGATGGGCGGAAGATTTTCCTCGGAATTCATTCAAAAGGAGGAAGGCCTTGCGGGAAACGCCAACCCTATAGTTCCACCTACTTGCCGTTCTACGTGAAGTCCATCAGCAAGCACACCGGTGTGTGTCCATTTTAGGTGTTCGCTCGTTGAATGAATTGTTTGTGTAGATTTCGGCTACGGTTTAAGCGAGAAAAATTAGCTGACGATCTACGATTTTAGCTCGCTACCAAGGGGAGTTTTAGTGATTTTTTATTCTGTTTCAGCCTCATTTTGGGGTTTACTTAAAGGTACGTGTTGGGCAGGGAAAACTGGCCAAAGTGATCCATTGGAATTTTTCAAGCTCAGTTATGCCTTCCTGAACACCTGATTTTATGCGTTGTTCGGTTTCAGGGATCCGCGTTAGGTATTCCCACGTTGGAGACATGCCCCAACTCTCCTTTCCCCCTCAGCGTCATGTTGAGGTCGGTCGTGTTTCCTACATTCCTCTTCACCGTTTCACTAGTCGCGGCCGAATCGGAGTACAAGCAGCCTATTGAGGTTAACCCCAACTTCCTCACGATCGCCGGTCCTGGAACTTCTCCCACCATCTCGAAGGTTTCGTCCAAGGAAAACGAGGAAATCCAGCAAATTTGTGGATACGACGACCGAGCGTCCGGTCGTCCTCAATACAAAATCTCCGGCGGCGAAAGAGCTCCCATAGGACGTTTCCCGTGGGCCGTGGCCATCGCGGGTTATCCCGATCAAGTTCAGTAAGTGATTCACAACCTTGTTTTGAGTCCTAAAGCATGTTTTAGGCAAAGTAAATGCGGAGGAACGATCATCAGTTCCAAGCACTTCCTCTCTGCCGCCCACTGTTTTTGCATGAACGAAGAAGGGCGCGATTTTGGATGCACGTAGTAAGATTGCATTTCTTGTCAAAGTAAGGAAATGCTGTTTAGTAATCCCGCAAAGAACCTTAGCAAGCTCATCCACTACGGCGGAACGTGCACAAGGCCGGGAAAACACTGCGGAGCAGCCAACACCCAAACAGCCACGATCAAGAAGATCCACTTCGCCCAGCAACATCTCAGGCCGCATAACGGAGGTGACATCGCGATCGTGGAAATCGAAAGCAACTTCACCTTCGACCACAAGACGAAGCCCCTCTGCATTCCGAAGCCTTACAATAATGACTCGAACTTGGAGGAATACAGCGTGGTCACGAGTTACGGATATGGCAAGGATGTGAGTGAGTTAGGCCTTTTTTCCATCTCATAACGCTTACATTTCAGATGAAGAAGAGTCCGATTCCTTGGCCTACATCGACTTCCCTTTAAAAACGCTCACTTTCGTAAAGAAATACTCTTACAACACCTTATACGACTTCGTGGAGATCGATACGGACAAGGGGATAAAGGGAATCTGTAAAGTATGCAAACCATTGTGGCCAATATTTCATAGTTGAACCGTTTCAGAGTGACAGCGGATCGGGCCTCCAAGGCTCCAGGAAGCAGGACGGACGGAAGTTCTTCCTTGGCATCCATTCTAAAGGAAGAGGTCCTTGTGGGAGACTGTATTACTACAAATCTTCCTACGTGCCGTTCTACACGAAGTCCATCTGCGATAACACCGGCGTTTGTCCATTTTAGGTATCCCATTTTGGTTGTCTTTAAGAATACATAAATTGGTTTTGTAGGTTTTGACAACGTTTTGGGCATGGAAACGACCTATGATTTCGGTCACAACCCGATCAAAATTGCGAATCTCGAAATTCAGAAAATTGGCGTGATTTTGGCGATTTTCCGACCCCGTTCCAGCCTCATGTGCGTGTGGCCTTAAAACTCAATTTGCCCGTGATTTTACTATGCGTTTCTGGGTTTCAGGATGCTGTGAATTGCCAGACGAGTTGTGTCTGCCAGACCCAAGTCTGCAAGGACACAAACTCTTAAAATCAGCCTCATTTCATCGCCCTGGTCACTATGCGACTGGTTGCGTTCCTCTTCACAGTTTCGTTTGTCTTCTCCCAAGCTTCCAGAGAAATCGACCCTGAATTGCTAACCCTCGTGCCGCCCGGATATTCTCCTACGATCTCGAAAATCTCCGAAAGCGAAAACAAAGAAATTCAGAGGATATGTGGATACGACGACCGAGCGAAAGGTGAGTTGCGAAATTATGAATTTGGCCAAATTTTGGGATTTAGGAAGGCATTACAAGATCTCCGGAGGCCAGAAACCGCCTACAGGCCGCTTTCCGTGGGCTGTCGCCTTCACGCTGCCTGCTGATTATGAACAGTGATTGTTAAAAATTCAAATTTGGGTTCTGAAAGGGCATTTTAGGCAAAGCTACTGCGGTGGAACGATCATCAGCCGGAAGCACGTCCTCTCAGCGGCGCACTGTTTCTTCGATTACAGCAACGATGGATTACCGTGCAAGTAAGTCTTCAAGTCACGTGCACCTACTGTGAAACGTTTCTCGGCTTTATTCACCACATCAGAAACTTTTCTCAGCTTCATTTCCCATCCGTGAAGCGTGTAAAAACCGATATTTCCTTCCTTCCATGAGCTGTTTATCGTTTTGAACTCATTTTAGGAATCCAACCGTGAAATATTGGAACTTTCAATCCGTCGTCCACTACGGAGGCACGTGTTCCAGGCCAGGAAGACGCTGCAACGCAGCGAACACCCGAACGACCACGATTAAGAAGATCCACCACGCCAGGAAATTCAACGAAGACGATTGCAGCCGAGGATTTGACTTTGCGATAGTGGAAATCGAAGGCAAATTCAAGTTTGACGACAATGCGAAGCCCATCTGCATCCCGAAACCGCATAGGAACGACTCGGAATTGAATGATTACAGCGTCTTTACGAACGTCGGATATGGGCAGGATGAGGGTGAGTCCATGGCTCATATTACAACCCAAAAATTGCCGTTTTTAGCTGGAAGGAGATCCGATTCCCTCGGTTATATTGACTTTAATCAACGTTCCGTGAATATCGCAGGCTTCAAGGATGTCGTCATTGTTGTGCCGGAGCTCGCAATTAAGGGAATTTGTCCTGTAAATTTCAGAAATCGCGATTCCTAAATGACCGAGCATGATTTCAGGGCGACAGTGGGTCAGGATTCCAAGCGACGAGAAAGACGGACGGTCGAAACTACTTCCTGGGCATCCACTCGACGGGGATGCCTTGTGGGTATGGCGATCATTACGCCAGCACCTACGTGCCTTTCTACACGAAGGCCATTTGTAAGCACACCGGAGTTTGTCCTCAGTAAACGTTGTTGAAGCTACTTTGACCCTTGATTCGTAAGAGCAAACGGTTCTAGACGGGCTGTCTAAATTATTGTAATATTATCCCAGTACCACCCTCTCAGGCTCATTTCCTCACCAGTGTCATGTCGAAGCTGGTCGTGTTCCTTTTCACGGTTTCACTACTAGTCTTGACCGAAGCCTTTGAATTTCATCCCGAGCTCTTCACGATCGCCTGTCCCGGACGTTCACCCGCGCTCTCGAAAGTTTCAGGCAGCGAGAACAGCAAAATCCAGCGAATTTGTGGATACGACGACCGAGCCAAGAGTAAGTCCACAAGTCCCCATGATCCACAAGTTAACCTAAAATTCTCAATTTCAGGTCATCAGAAGTACAAAATCTCCGGCGGTGAGATTCCCCCCGTCGGTCGCTTTCCGTGGGCCGTCGGAATCGCGTTACCCGCTGAATACGAGCAACGCGGCCAGAGCATCTGTGGAGGGACGATCATCAGCCCGATTCACTTCATCTCGGCCGCCCACTGCTTCTTCAACTACAATACCAAATCCGTTCCTTGCTCGTAAGCGGAACATTTTCTCGATTCCCATTCAACCCGCCTTTAGAGGTTCTTCTGTGAAGCATTGGATCCTTAACGCCGACATTCACTACGCCGGAACGTGTTCCAAACAGGGCAAACACTGCATCAGTGCCAACACTCGGACGACGAAGATCAAGAAGGTCCATTTTACGAGGAAATTTCATGACCAAAATTGTCGTTCGGGACAAGATTTCGCGATTGTGGAGGTTGAAGAATTCGTTTTTGACGACAGGGCGAAGCCGATCTGCATACCGAAACCGTTCAACGGCGACGCGGACCTGGATGAATACAGAGTCTTCACGAGTTACGGATTTGGGAAGAATGAAAGTGTGTCAGAATTTCTCTCATACGTTCTTATTAGTGTTCTAGAAGAAGAAAGGTCCGCTTCGTTGTCTTATATCGACTTTGTTCAATCAACCGGAAAGAAGCCGGCTTTCTTCCCACTTGAAATCGATAAGGGCATCGTGGAAGTCAAACCGGATGAGTACCTTAAGGGCATTTGCGAGGTAAATATAAACATCACCTTTGCCACGATATTCCTAAGCTATCATTTCAGGGTGACAGCGGCTCCGGCCTCCAAGGCTCAAGAAGGAAGGACGCACGGAAGTTCTTTCTCGGAATCCACTCGTTCGGAATGCCTATAGGAGCACCTACATACCGTTCTACACGAAGTTCATCTGCGAGAAAACCGGCGTTTGCAACCTTTAGTTGTTGAACTAGCCGAATCGCCAACTACGTTGGCTCTTCGCCTAGGGTGGCCTTCGGCCACCGTCGTTTTGGCCATTCTTCTCTTTTCAATCTTCAAATACAGCCCAAACACTTCCATGTAGCCATCTCACTTTCCTGTAATCATCTCACCTCACGAAATCGCCTTGTGGAATGGCTATAGGAGCACCTACATACCGTTCTACACGAAGTTCATCTGCGAGAAAACCGGCGTTTGCAACCTTTAGTTGTTGAATAAATGGATTTGGGCAAAACCGACCAGTCGCTTTTTGAAGAAGCCCTCAGGAATGAATGAACGCTGTGCCCTTTGCTTGTCTCCTAGACAGGGCGTTCCTCCGCCGCCCAGACTACCAAACCTAACCTCATTTCCTTACAATGATCGCCACTGAGTCGGTCGGCCGCGTTTTGCCCCGTTTTCCTCTAACCCAGAATCCTCCATTTCAGGCCTCAGCGTTCCTGTTCCTTCCAGCGATTCCGTACGCCGTCCTCATCACGCTGTTCTACTTACAAACCGATGGTTTCGACAACACCTCGCATGGATATTCGATTCTGTAAGTTCTGGATTCATTTTAAGTCGAAATGAGTGACGTTTTTCAGAAAAACTCTTCCAGTTTTGGCTCTCGCCGTCATCACCTACTACCGCGCCACGATGATCCGCGAACGGGAACGTCAATTCCACGCCCTCGCGCTCCTCTGCGGAGCAATCGGCGACTTCCTGATCGGAGCGTCCTCGTCCGCTTTCGTGCTCGGAGCGCTCGCATTCGGAGTCGGACATGTGTGCTACATGGTGAGTGTTTTGACCCTTACTAGAACACATTATGGGCGGCATTTCTTCACAGATTTAATAACAACAACAAAAAACAACAACTGCTAAAAACAATGACAACGAGCTAAAAGGGATTCAGCGCTAAAAGGGCTTCTTCATAATCCTCTGCGTACTGGCTTTGCTCGAAGAAAGCTCTGATTGCCGGGTGATTCAGGATCTCTTCAATGTCAGCCCGCAGAGATGTTTGGTTTCTTGTTGCCACCGGTGCGTCGTCTTTAAAAGCTGCATCCGGAGCTTCTTGGAGGACGACTTCTGTAACTTGAAGAGCCGCGTTCGTTGAGTTTCGTGGAGGCGCGCCGCGGCGTTCCTCCTCGAAGTCCTTCACCGTGAGGAGCCTGTCATCTTCGGGGTCGACGATGACGCGGCGCTCGTTGTTACGGCGGCTGACGCGTCCGTAGGGGATGTTGAAGCGCTGCATGTCGGTTTTGTCTGAGATAAAAAAAAGGGGTTAGCAAGAAGGAAATCACGCGCATCCACTTTCGCTGAAGCTCAAGCAAGCGCGCTAACGGCCGGTCGCCTTAAGAAATACCAAAAATCGGCTCCGAATCACGCAGATCTGCACCGCCTCGCTACTCGACATTCTAAAGAGTCCAAAACAGCACATCACGGGCTTTCAAACAATCCGTTCATGCACACGTTTAACAGAAGCATCAGCCCGCGCCTGAAAATGGCGAAAAATTGTCGAGTTCGCAGCAAACACGCTTGCAGAATCGCAAAAATGCATCGCCGCGTGAAAACCATGGCGAGCGAGAGGCCCTCCTCTCGCTCGCCTTGGACCTCTCGCTCGCCTGGGCTTCTCGCTCCTTGTCATTTCTGCACGACCAGGATCATCCCGAAAACACCTTTTCGTTGTCATTTACAGGCAGGATCTTGCCTCATGTCTGACGACCCCAGCGTTCGTCTAAGGCGTGCGTGTTAGATACGTCCTGATCGCTCGAATTCGTCTTGTGACACACGTTTAGCCAATTTTGGACGTTTACTAACAAAGCTCAAACAACAAAACAAGTTAAATAAAAGGGATATTGGGTGAATCGGGAGCTCTTCTATTCGATCGCTTGTGCTTCATAAGAAAGGCGGCTTTCCTACAGGTTGACCTTGGCCAATTCACTCGCAGCCGCATCCATCGCGTCTTCAGGTGCCTTGGGATCTTGAGCGGCCGTGTTCGCAGGGTCTTGAAGGAATTCTTCGATCTTGCTTTTGAGGATTTCGTACCTTCGGCGCTGAAAGACGATCCGATCGAAAGGAAGGTCGTGCTGGTTCATGAGTGCTTCGTGCCTGGAATGAGGAATGGAGATTAGCGTTAGCAAAGGAGAGCGTACACATAAATTCACGGGAGCATGGGAGCATAAACAGCAAGCCTATCAGCCCACATCTAGCTGCTAAACTGCCTCTAACTGCCAACAATCAGTGTGAGAGCAGATCTGCGCCACCCAGTTGCTCGCGCTTTGCATCTAAACAAGCCTACACCGCGCTCGAAACCCATGATAAACCCGCGGAATCGCCTCAAACCCGTCCACTAAGCAGCAAAACCCGATCGTCGCGGCTCTCTCGTTGTCGCCCTTCATGCGCAAGCAAATTGCAGCGGAAACCGTGCTTGCAGCGCTTGTCCTCGGCGCCCCACCCCTTAGATCGCGGTGAGTGTTTCAACCCTTCCTGCGACAAATATTTGGTCCCTTTCAACGTTTATTAATAGAGCTTAAACAACAAATTAAACTAGAAGAGATTCAGCGCAAAAAGGGCTTCTTCATAATCCTCTTCGTACAGGCTTTGCTCGAAATACGCTCTGATCGCTGGGTGACTCAGGATCTCTTCAACGTCAGCCCGTAGAGATCCGCGGCCTCTTGTGGCCGGCAGGTCGCCTTGAGGGGCCGCATCCGGAGATTCATGGAGGGCGGCTTCTGCGGGGACTTGAAGAAGCGCCTTCGTTGAGTTTCGGTGTGCCGCATCCACAATATCTAGGATATCGTTTACATGGAGGGGTTCTTCATCTTCGTCAGTGAGGACTTGGAACCTTCGTCGCTGGAGGGTGGCACGGCCGTACGGGATGTCGTTTCGACGCGCCATGCTTCGTTTCTGAAATGACAAAACGGAATTGACGTCAGGAAAGGGGAGCGAACGCGCATAAATTCAAAAAAAAACTTAAGCAGATTCGCGTTATATAACCCTCACCGCGCCGTTCTTCAAAACAGTCCGCCTCAGCCAACGCGCCTGAAACCAACGAAAAATCCACAATTTCGCCTCCAAACCGCATGCAAAACTGCAACCATCCATCACTGATTTCGCTCACTACCGTCTTCATCTTTGCTCATGGAAATCGCGGCGGAACCCACTTTTAGTTTTTGCCTTTTCGAATTCCCATTTTCGCGTTTCCTTCCGTTCCTTTTCATTGGTTTATGAATGCCAATTTCAGGCCACATTCGCCCACCGTGTCCAAAAACCCTCAATCAAGCTCATCGGATGCGTTCTGCTCTACGGCGTCACTATGAATCACTTCTGCCTGAGGCCCTCGCACGAAGATCACCCGTTCTGCACAGCGATTCTCCTCATCTACGCGCTGCTCCTCTCCTGCGCCTTCGTCATCAGCGGATCTATGTGTTTAGAAGGCACAAGTGGTCAGAAATCTTGGCATAAGGTAAGATCGAGTGGTTTTTGGATCGGTCAATTCACATATTTCAGGAAAACCTCATCCGTTTCATCGGATTCGGGCTCTTCTACTTCTCGGACTCGATTCTGCTGCTGGAACACGCCAGCTTCATTCTTCCTTACAGCGAAGTCAGCGTCCTGATGTCGTATTTCACCGCGCAGTTCATCTTGCTGTGGTCGCAGTGCGTCGCTGTTGAAGCCAACCACCCTACCGTCCAGCTGGATATGAGCTGGAGCCGTAGAATCGCGTGATTTAATGTGATTTAATGGATAAAGATCTAGGGTCAGCCGACCGCTTCGGTTCTCACGTCGGCTGGAAATGAGTTCGAGGTGTTCCAGACAGCTCCAAAACCACACAAATGTCTGGACTTTTCGCCAACTATATAGACAGACGGTTGGAAGCTGTCCTTCCGTGGAGAGGATCTCATTTGACTCTCTGCTGCTTCGAAAGTCGGTCGCTCGTGAGTTGCACGTCTCGTCGAAATCAGGTTTGTCCCTCAATTTCCGTTTTGGCGCTTAGATTCCTTTTTTCAGAATGCGTCCACTTTTACAGGTCTTCGCCACACTCTTCGTCGTGTTCCTCGTCACAACCGGAGCCCTTCGTTGCCATAGCCCCAAATCTGTTGAGAATGATGACCCCAAATCCACCGCGCACACGATAGCTTGTCAAGGCGAGGATGCGGTCTGCTACAAATACGTTGGTAAGTAAAATGACCCGTTTTTCCGTTTTCAAGTGATATATTCAGAGCATAAAGGATACACCACGGAACGAGGATGTGCGGACGCTAATGCCAAATGTGTAAGTTGGTAGGTGTCAGTTTTCAAGGATTAAGGGTGTGATTTCAGATTGGGAAAGACCATGCAGAGGGTGCGGATGGAGACTTCTACTGCTGCAGCGATGATCTGTGCAACGGGGTCAACAACCATATTGTCAGCAAGGCAACTGTCGTCGGAGCTCTTCTTCTCAGCATCTTCAGAGTCCTTTTGTGGTGATGGTTGCTTTGTTTTTTGGTTAATAATTGTATGTCTCGAAAATAATTGAGGATCTCAATTAGGTTGTTGCAGTTCCTCGGATCGTCGAGATAAATTGTACCCTTTGGCGTTCTCGGGATAATCTTCGAAGATGCTAGCTGATTGCGGGTAAGCTTGCCTGTCCTCAAAATCACGCGTAGTCGGCAATTCGCACATTTCCCAAGCTCCTATTTTGTTGCTTTTTTGAGTTGTTCATAGCCTCATCCTAAGGAACATTTTGTGGAGAATAGGGGATTTGCGTTTTTCAGCCTTTACAAACGGGAAAATACTGAATTATTAAAGCGTCTCCCCACCTGTCACCCTGGGAAATGCATAAACTTATAATAAGAACCGTCATCTCGTCAACGTAAACTCATTTATGGTTGAAATGGGTTGAAATTGATTAGGTTGAAATGACTCCCGCCTGAGACTGAAATGACTTCTGTCTGGTCCTGCAAAATGCGTCTCGTCTGCAGTTTGCTCATTTCGGCTGGAAGAGTCGCTTGTTTTGCGTGAAACATGGCCATTTACGGTCGATCGCGCTAAAGTCTATAAATACTATAACCGCAAGCAGATGTATCAAATTGTCGAACATCGGTTTGTGCGCAAGCACAAATTGGCCACGATCCAGGAGTTCAAAAAAGTTTGGCAGGACGCTTTAAACGACCATTTGGTGCTACGTTTGGAGTACACGGTTTGCATCGGAAAACAACATGACTGGGAATTCCAGAAAGATTAAGGACGACGGGGAGGACGTGCCTGAGCTTCCGCCGGACCGTTGGATGTACGTAATCGCTGTTCGCTCTTATCGTGGCCTTGCTGCTATTTACTCATTGAACGAACTTAAGCACATAAGCAAAAGCCACCTCCGTTGCACCGGAATTCAAATTATGTATGAGATTTCGGAAGCTCTTATCACTTTTAACCTTACAAGTTGGTCCGAAGGTAGGCTCGAGGATCTGCTTGAAGTAATTATGGAACCTGGCCTCCCCTTGCATCCTGGAACTGTGTGTGCCCGTTATTCCCGACTGGGCTTTGTCACTGCTGAAGACCTGTTTCATCAGCGAAATTGTCATTTATAATGGTATTCAAAAAGAGGTTCAAAAAAGCGAAAAGTTCTTGATGGAAATTCTCAGCGTCTACAAACAATATAGACCATCTTCAATTAGGAGGCAACTGGGACAAAAACGAAGAAATCAGCAGGAGCCTTGAAAAGTACAAAAAGGAGAACGCGAAGTTTACGGTTAGATTGGATAGACTGTATTCATTGAGGCTTTGCAAGATTGATTTAAGTGCGGACGTGTTCAACGGTGGGAAGGACATTTACGGTGAATTATGTTTACAGCTCCCCTTGCACAGAGAAGAGGATGAATATGACGACGATATATGCTGGACCTAATTTCAATTTGCAAATTGAAGCATGTCGTTTTCCAATAAAAATGTGGTTTTAGAGAATGCGCGCTTTCGGAAATCGAAAGCACAATCGCTTCCGCATTGCCAATGTCAAGAGAACGCGATTAACCTCTGATGGCCGCGATAACCCAAAGATCCTATGGGAGCCTCTTTGTCCTATAAATCCGTGAATATGGTCGATCTGCTGCTTCAAACTAAATCAAAAATGGCTTCCCGAGAAGATCTCCAGGAGCAGATTTAGGACTACCGAAATCCTAACAGATGCTGAATCATCAAATCACAAAGTCCACAAATTCGTCTTATGTAAACCTAAATTACAGCAAATCGGCAAGCGGTTCGTGGATTCGGCTCATGTCGTTGACGATCATCCGATTTTGGGAGTGGCGCACGTAGCCGGAACGCCGGCAGAGCATGTCGTTGCGGATGAGGTCGTGTCGGAGCTCACGCTCGAAGCGGAACATCCGGGCTTCATGACTGAAGTTGTAGTGCGGCTCCTGGAAAAGGGAAACATATAATCTCCATTTTCAAGCGTGAATTTTCAAGCGTTTTCGACCCGAAAATGGTTGGAAAATGGGTGAAATCGCGAACAGCATGAAAACCATAAAATTAGGCGTAAAATGAGAACCAGAGAGATGGTCGGATCAAAATTTACATTTTCGGGATTGCTTTAATTTCGATTTTTGAGCATCGAAATTGAGAGTTTTCTTTACCAAAAATCACTGCGAAATGGATGAGAATAAGGGCAGCATACAATTGGCGAAATTCGGCATATATTGTACGTTCCTAACCACATTTTCAAGCCAAAAATCACAGCATTTGGATCGCGTTTGAGGCCGATTTTTCGGCGGTTTTTGAATCAAATTGGCGGATTTGATGGCCCGAAAATTGCTGAAAACAATCGGCGGAATCCGGTGCATTTCCAGCCTCGTTTTCGATCCAAAACTCACCCCAAACAGAACAAAAATTCTCACCTTCTCCTCGTCTTCAAAATCCACTTCGGTGATGGCGTGCAGCTCGGCGAGATTCACCACCGGAACATCGTGGTCCAGCGCGTACTTGTAAACGTCCTTGAGCTGCGTTCGCTTAATCTTCGGATTGCGATAAAACGGGATCAGCTTCCAAGAGAGGAGCGCTTGGTAGAAGACCGAGACGAGGGTTTCGTGGGTCATAACAAGGACGGGAAGCGTGGCCGTGAGGATGAGAATGGTGGTGACTTCGAAGACAATCAGCCAGGGCGAAAGCGGAGGCGGCGAGCGAGATGAAGTGGCCGCAGTGGAGGAGAGAGTCGAGAGTAACTGAAAACCGACCGATTTGTGGGTGGACATAGCGATGGAATGACTGTTTCAGGCAGAAGACGCGTTGTCTTGCTTGCGAGTCTACGGGCTCCGTGTGGGGCCTGGGCTGGCCAGACGTCGTCGTGGCGTCTGAATCGACAATTTTCATCTGCCATCTGCCCTCACTTCATTAACCAAGCCTTACGAAGCGTTCTTTTGGACCTCGCTTGCCGATCCTTTTAGGTTATCTTAGCTGGTGATCTCAACAATACTATTGGTCATGCAGCGTTTTATACGGATGCCCCCACGCTTTTTGTAACAGCGTTTTCCATCACTTCTTTGTGGACGACTTCTCCGACCTTAGCGATGGATTTTCGTATTTGGAGCCTACCGTTTCGCAGGACGCTTTGAACGACCATTTGGTGCTACGTTTGGAGTACACGGTTTGCATCGGAAAACAACATGACTTGGATTTCTATTACAGAAAGATTAAGGACGACGGGGAGGACGTGCCTGAGCTTCTAATCGCTGTTCGCTCTTTTTGTGGCCTGGCTGCTATTTGCTCATTGAACGAACTTAAGCAAAACTCATCTTCGCTGCACTGGAATTCTAATTATGTATGAGATTTCGGACGCTCTAAGCATTTTTAACCTTACAAGTTGGTCCGAAGCTAGTCTCGAGGATCTGTTGGAGATATTATGGAACCTGGCCTGGCCTCCCCTGCATTCTGGAATTGTATGTGCCCGTTATTCCCGACTGGGCTTTGTCACTGCTGAAGACCTGTTTCATTACCGAAATTGTCATTGATAATGGTATTCAAAAGGAACCACAAAAAGGCGAAAAGTTCTTGATGGGTATTCTCACCTATCCAACCAACAACCTACGAATTCTTCAAGGAGGCCAACAAAAACGAAGAAATCAACAGGAGCCTTGAAAAGTACAAAAAGTAGAACGCGAAGTTTACGGTTAGATTGGATAGAATCTATCCTAGATCATTTAGGTATTGCAACATTCGTCCTTCGATCATTGAGATGTTTCTACCGTATTCCAGCTTCTAAATGCACATGTTGAGCCTACATTGTTCAACGGTGGAGAGGACATTTACATGGAATCAACTTCTAGCTTCCCTTGCACAGAGAAGAGGATAGGTATGACGACAAATTTTCTTTTTGTGAAGTTGATCACGTCGTATTTTGATAAAAGTGTATTTTGGAACACAATTGAGCCGCAGGTTCGAGAGAATCTTGTTAGCATTACAAAGCATTCTTAGCGGCTTGGATTTGAATCTTGGGAATTCCGACACGAAGAGCTTTCTTCGATAGTTGCAGAAACGGAAGGACCGGAAGAAGACGTTCCTGATGGTCCTAAAACTCCAAATTTATACGTTAACTTGAAAATTAAGACCTACACATTGCAGCCCAGCTGAACAGCCAAATTCATGACTGGTGTGAGATTACAAAAAGTCAGAAAAATATGCCACATAACGCATTCGCACTTGTCAAATTCCGTGTAGAAGTAATAGACCGATTCTAAGATGAAGTTGGGAACGAAGAGGAGAAATCCTTGGAGGAGGATTCGTCCTTCGACCATTGAGATGTTTCTACCGTATTCCAGCCTCTAAATCCACATTTTGAGCCCAATTAGATCAAAACTACCTTGCGTAAGACCAAAACAGCGATTCCACAATAGAGCAGAAGAACTGCCGAATACACTCCCATATCTATCGGAGAAGTCATCTTTGCGATCCTAGAATCGCCGTCACCGTAGAATTTTTTGTCTTTCAGAAAAGCTGGAACATGGCTAGGATCATCGATGTAGATCGCTAGAGGCAGAATTCCCATTGTGGCAATCCAGATCACGTATGTGCAGATCTAAACACAGGTTTAAGGCATAGCCACTAAAGGAGATCTTAGTTACCGAGAATACGATTGGCTTTACGGTAACATGGCAAATTAAGCTGAGAAAACGATTGACGGCTAGAAGAAGGAAGAAGAGGGCGAGCGAGCAGTAGTAGAGGCAAACAAACAAGCCGAGAATCTGAACCAGTTTCACAGAGCAAAGGGTTTACTTGGGAACTTACCCTGTTTAAGAAAACACTATCAAAGTTCAAAAAATTGGTCAAGACGGAATAGAGCAATCCGAGCAGTTTTAGGCAGTCGAGGACGCCAATGTGTAATAGGATACGGTATGCATCCACGTACTTTAATTGTTTTCTGGTTTCTAGCATCTGTAACAGCTCTACTTGCCTTATTTAAATGCGGTAAAGGTTACCCATAACAGGAAGATATACGTAGGAAGAATGACTGCAATAATGACTGCAATAGTCAAAAGACGCAAAAGGCAGTACAGAGTCAGCGGCATGGCTTAGGTTAGCTGTGGCTTTAGGCTTTGAAGAGAACACTTAACGAATCTCGTCATGCTCACATGCTTAAGGCGTGCCTAGGCGCGTACAAGATTGCGTGCAGACTCTAGAATAATATCTCGAGGGTTTATACGTGGAATGTCGTGAGTATGGCACCTGGGCTTGTTTTTCAACAACCTGGATTAAGCCGTCTAGACGTAAGCAATTTGTATTTTGACCTAAGGCATGCAACGTTAGATATCAAAAGACATGTGTTATTACAGTAGTTTTTCAGTTAGTTTGAAGCATCACAATCCAGGACGTATAAGCTTCAGAAAGTAGTCTAATTTATTGATCTACAATACTACATTGGTCATGCAGTGGATACGCGTTTCATACGAATGCCCCTACGCTTTTTGTAACAGCGTTTTCCATCACTTCTTTGTGGACGACTTCTCGAACCTTAGCGATAGAATTTCGGATTTGAAAGTGTAACCTTCACACCTATTTCTCAAGAACCAGAACACACCTTCTCTCCTTCTACAACGTGTCTCTCATCTCAAATTTCGTGAAATTCATTTATTCTCCTTAAATCCAAATTTCAATCCTCAAAAAATTCAATGTTGGTTTTCAAGCCCAAAAGCGGGTGTCCAAAGTTATCTTCAGTTTCTCACAGAGCGCATCGAAGAATTCCTTGCGCTTTTCCTTTTCTTCAACTGGGGGAATGGGCACATTTCCGCCCTTCCTGTTCAGGAATGCCTTAAAGTTACACGAGGCACGCTTGGCCAGATCTCCGGCCTGGTAGAGGATGCTGGGACACGATACTGGGCTTGTAACGATACCATGCATGAAGCAGAGCGTGTGGGCAATCGTGGAGAGTTCCTCCTTGGACATCTTAGGCGCCTCGTCGTGCAGAAGAACGTATTTTGAAGGCTTGGCGGTGCCTTGAATTGCCTGGTGAGGCACAAGCACGAATTCCGTCCTTTTCTGATCCACGATCTCTGCGTCAGCGCAGGTTCCTGGAACGACGTTCTGCACGAGCGCTTCGTTCTTCTGATAGCCGAAATCGTTCCTCTGCGCTGGCATAAGACGATAGCCTGAGTTCCTCTGCACGACAACAATCTTAAGGATGGGTTTGCGAGAAAATTTCAGCTGTTGGAAGGCATCCTGGAACTCTTGAACCTCCTTGGTTTGGACCTTCTCGTACTCTCCCTCGGAAACGCCTCCTCGGAAGACCACGACAAGTTCTGGGAATTTGCCAGAGTGCTTTTTAAAGGTTTCCAACGCCTCAACGATGTGGTCCTTCATGTTAGGGATAAGATGCTCCCGGGGCTCTTGATACCACAAGCGTCCTACGACTTCTAGATCGCTGTTCTTTGTGAAGCTCATTCCTACAGCCGTAGGCGTCACGCCGTTCTCGTTTCTGGCTCCCAAGCCCGGGTGAGACACGTCAAAGCCCATAAACATCGTCGTTCCTCGCTCGAACCACTCGGCCACGCGTGGTTCCGCCTTGACTCGAGTGTTTAGGCCTCCGAGCTTCTCGTTGGTCTTCATAAGAAGGTTGTCAAGCACCATAAAGGCGCCCTTATCTCCAGCCGCCTTCGAAATCGTTTTGAGGCTCACGTGTTGCGTGGTTAGCGCAAACGTGGTCTCTAGGAGCTTCATCGCCTTCCTAATATCTCCCGTACGCTCGTAAACGAACATGACAAATTTGACGCCGTTGGATTTGGCGTACTGGCCAATCTCCTGGAGTTCTGGCCACGGATCGCTGTTTTCGATCCGCTTCTTCTCCACGTGTGGGAACTGTATCTTGATTCCTCGAGTTCCGGCTCTGGCCACAAATTTCTCCAGGAACACGCGGCAATCTCCGTGCTCTCGCTGGTTTGGTTCGTTTAGAATCACGAACATCCACCTGTGCGCCTCTCCAGAATCGCTCACCACTCCTGGGCGGTAGAACGTGAGGCTGTCTTCCATCTTCCACGCGTTCTTTTGTCCTCGTTCGGTGGTAAGAGTCTTCGCTGGGTTAACTCCGTTTTGGTTCTTGCCGTACTGGATCTGAGGTGCCTTGATAAGCGTCGCCTCAGTCTCCAGAAGATTGCGATCCACGTTGACCTTGAAAGTTCTAAGGAACGTTTCGGCTTCGCGGTTCAGGATGTGTTTACCGAGCTGCTCCCCGATTTCGTCAGCCATCTTCAGGGGTAGAATTCGGGCAGTTGAGATCAGATGTTCGACGATCTCTGGCTCCTGCTTCTGGCTCAAAATCCGTTGTCCTCCAACGATTTTCAGGCAATCCATCGGGTAGTGGTTGTTCTGGGGCTTTCTCTTCTCCTCCACGCACGGAAGCTGGCCAGCTGCCGTTCGGAACGCGTGATGCTTGAGGAAATACTCCGGAACGGAGATCTTCTCGCCGTCGCGGTTCTCGAAATGAATGCTGAACAGCATTTAGATGAGAAAATTCCTAACAAGTTCTATAGCTTACTCTTTGCATGCCGTGTTCGAATATCCAGAGATCCGGAAAGTCTTCTGCTGCCTTTTCAGATGCGTCGTTTGCACCTGAAGCCCCTTAAGGACAGCCATTGCCTTGTCATCGCTGGAACACTGCCTCACAAAGTCCAAGAGGTTCATCTCCGGGAAGAATGGCGACGTTTTCTTCTCCAACTGTAAAATCGTCGCGATCTTCTCCGCGCTCTCGCAAAGGATCACGCTCTTCTGGACACCCTGACGTACGCAGAAGGGGTACGTACTCTTCTTGTCCACGGGAGCATTCTCCTGGACGTCATAGCGCTGGTTCCTGAAGATCAAATGGTCGTCGCCTCGTGCGTACAACCCTTGGGAGGTTAGGATCTCCAAGAATTGCTGGGCAGAGCGATCAGAGGACCTTGCTTCCTCTGGGACGCCTAGTTTGAAAGTGCCATCTTCGACCTTCTTAATCGTCCACTCAATTCTCAGGGCGCCTCGGTAGAACGTTTGACTCCTATCGGGCAAAGTGGCCAGATCTACAGTACCCGTCTTCGTCTCCGACTTGGGGAAGATCTCCTCCATGGAGCAGAAGAGCCGCCCACAGTCGTAAACGAATTTGTGGGTGTTTCCGCCGAAGAGACTCTCGTTCTCCTTCACGATCTGCCGAAAGACGTCCCAGCAGCCACGGCGCTTGCGTTGCATGGAAACGCTAAAATGTAAGAGTTGGGAATGTTCTTTGGAATGCAACCACTTACTCATCCCTGTGCACACCTTCCGTGAGGTCCCTGGCAATCTCTTCGCCGCCTCTCTTCTTGAAGATTCCATTCAGTTGGATATAGTACTTGTGGATCGTCATAGCCTTCTCGATTTCCACGCGGAAGCCGTTCATCAGGATCTTCGAGCCTCCGTGAGATCGTCGAGGAGCTTCTTCGCGCTGAGATCGCCTCGCTTTCTCAGCTGGGCGCTTCGGAGCCGGCGAGTCGTCGTTCTCAGCGGGACGCTTCTTCTTGAAGCTCGGCATTGCGGCGATCTTGCTGCTCTTGTTCATGACTGGAGGCTTTGCTTGGTTTTCCTGGGTTCATCTCCGCGGCTTATATCCGCTTGAAAATGCCTAAAAGCGATGCGGCTGGTGGGTCAAAGTCATGCATTGCGGTGCATCTCTTTTTCTTAGCAGGGACATTAATTTTAGCATTCGAATTTACCTAAATAACAAATCTAACAACTTCCTATCAACACATTTCCGCTCTTCTTCGTCTCTTCTCCGCCATACTGCCTTAGAAGGTTCTCTAACTTCTCGATCTCCGTGTTCATTCCGATCGCCACTCCTCTCGCCTGCTGCGCTTTCCTTCCGTTCTTCTCCGCGAGACCATTTTTCCCTATTTCAGCGGCTTCTATCCTCAGGCGGTCGTATTTGTCCGCTTTCGCTTCGAATTTTGTCTTTCTTTCTATCGTACTCTTCAGTTGGCGCTCCAATCTTGTCACAAAATCGGCCCGGAATTCTTGGGATACGCTGACAGCTAACGAAGCGCTGTGGCCTCGGACGGAGCAGGGCATAAATCCGTCAGAGGGGAGATCGGCGCTTGACGGTACGGTAGCCGTGATGTCCACATTGCAGAGGGAACTGATCAGTGGGAAGACCTCAGCTATGGAGGAATCGGCTTCCGTGGCTAGATGACCCTCAAAATGGATAGAATTGGCCAATCCGAGTTCACTCCGAAGAGATCGGATCGAGGACACCACGGAAATGGCCAAATCCACGTTCGCCTCTAACTTCGCATCCACAGAGGCTTCTAGGAACTGAAAATACCTCTTTAAAACAGCTCCGCTACCGTAACCCACTTGATTCAATCTGACGTCAAAGATCGGCATTGTCTGGTTCAGCTTCGAGTAGAGATTCTCCGACACAAACGGCATAAACGCGGACATCGCCACGAGAGCCGTTGGAACCACTCGGTTCAACGTGGCTGTGATCTCCACCAGCCTCTGCTTATCCTCGCTCCAAACCGCTTTTTTCGTTGTTTCCTGTAAGTATGACTGAATATACGTTAAAAGAGCTACAGCATGCCACGTAGAAATCGCACAGATCGTTAAGAATCAATTTGTGGATTGTGTTGAAGGCTACATGGGGCGTAAGCTTCTGGAAATTGGCTTCAAAGTTTTGGATCGTCGAGACGAGACGGGAGAGGATCCAACGGTCCTGAAATGCAGTTGCAGGCAACAACAAGAAATTGAGAGCTTACAGCAGGGTGAGAACTCTTCACATCCGCGTTCTCGCACTTGGAGGCTACGGTATTCACGTAGTTGCAGAGGTTCCACATCTTATTGCAGAACCTCAAGCCTTCATCCGCCAGTTCCGAGACGTTCAAGTTGACGTCCAGCGAGGTGACGTCGTTGCGGAGGAGGGCAAAACGTAGCGCATCAGGTCCGTAAGCCTTCATGCCTTCTGGGAATTTCGTTCGAAGGTCCTTTTCGGCTAATCCTGAAAGGAGTGAGGTGGGAGAGGTGAGAGCAGGGAGGCACGACCGCTCAGCGCCTTTCGATCAGCTTCAAATAAAGCGGTCGCAAACCGGAGCGGTCATCTGTCTAGACAAGACAGCCCCCACCGCTCACATTGCCTAAAATGATCATTCTGGTCAAGACTTACTCAGTTCGTCATCGGCCAAAGTAGACTGTCTGAGTCTCTTCACCATCTCATCCAGACTGATCCCGCCTATAACGTCGTTAGGGTCGATCACGTTTCCTAACGATTTGCTCATCTTCCGTCCGGAACTGTCCCTAATTAAGCCGTGCAAAAGCACCTCATGGTACGGTAGATGACCGCCATTCAGATGCTGACACACGGCTAGCATCCTAGCCACCCAGAATCCGAGGATATCGTGGCCGGTTTCCATTAGGGAGACTGGAACAGGCGGAGGCGTAGATCCTGGCCAGCCGGCGGTGACAAGAGGTACCAGCGCAGAACTGAACCAGGTATCCAGAACGTCCTTGTCGCGAGTGTAGCTCAAGTTGATGCTGCTGGCGTTTTCGGTTACTATCCATTCGCTGAAATCCAGCTTTAGATTACGGTAGGCCTGAAACACGAGTTCTAACTTGGTCTGATTATGCCGATAAGCAGGAATCTGGTGACCCCAGAGCAACTGCCTGCTAAGACACCAAGGCTCGTCGTAATCGAGCCAATCACGAAGCTTTTGATCCATGAATCCAGGCACCAATTTGATTGTTCCATCGTCCAGCTTTCTTCGCACGTTTCCATGGAGTTCGTCGCACTGTAGAAACCATTGCTCTTTAGGCATAGGCTCTAGAACGTCGCCGCTCCTGCTACAAATCGAGATTTGCGCGTTTTCGTACTTCATTTCGCCTCCATAACGCTCCACTTTCTTCAAATCTTCGACGACCTTCTTTCGAACTTCGAATCGATCCATTCCTTCGTAGATCCCGTTAACGATTCCCTTCTCGTCGATGCAGGAAATCTCAAAAGCGCCAGCTTCAAGCTCTTCTTCGTGCCTTTTGGCTACTGCAAAATCCGTAAAATCGTGCGAAGGCGTTATCTTCAGCACTCCGGTGCCCTTTTCACGCTTCACGGCAGCGTCAGCGATCACTGGAATCGTTCTTTCTTCAATCATCGGGTGCTCCACGCGTTTTCCTATGAATCTGGCAAATCGATCGTCTTCTGGATGAACTGCTAAAGCCACATCTGCTAGGATCGTTTCAGGCCTCGTTGTCGCCACTTCTAGGTACTCATCACTGAAATTCTTAAGCTACACATGCAGGTTTGATACATTTAACTGACCTATCACAAATTCGATATCGTATCTTGTGCATAATTCCAATCTTAACCTTTCTTTCGATGCCGTCTCGGCCTACGACCTTCAGCTCTTGTTCGCCTTCGAGAGTTTCGACTTCCTGGTCCGAAATTGTACTCTGGAGGGCGGGACACCAGTTGACCATGCGCTTTTGACGGAAGACGAGGCCGTCGGTGTGGAGTTGGCAGAAGGCGCGACGGACGGCTGATGCAAATTTCTGAAAAGGAGGTGGGTTACGGTAAGGCTAATTAACTCGACATCACAGACAAAACGTCACAGACAAACGGTCGATTTTGAGATGGTTTCGAGCCAGACACTGGCCAGACAGAAGAGCCCCAGGGGGTGCGTGGGACAGACAACCGGTCGATTTCACGTTATTTGTTAGCGAAACCGACCGGCCGTTCCTCGCGACTGACAAGCTCGAAAGCTCGAAATGACTCCGCTCCGTCTGGCCAGTGAGCGGCGAGCCGGAGGTGTCTGGGAAAAGGATTTTTTTTACCACCCTGTACAGGGTGGTCCAAAAGAGGAGCTAGACCAGACAGCTGGAGCGCCTGCCTGGAAAAGTCATTTGCAGCGCGCGCTTAGCGATGAACCGGTCGAAAACGTCATTCGTTGTACAGGGTGTTTCAAACAAAAAAACACTGACCAGACAGGGGGACGGGGGCATGTCTGGAAAGCGTGGAGAGGAGCCATTTCAAGCTCACTCGCCGGGACAGACTGGTCGGCTTCGCTCACAAATGAATGTCTTCTCCAGACGGGCGGCGCGATTTCCAGACATGCCTCCGCCCCCTGTCTGGCTGGGGGTTTGTTTTTGAAACACCGAGTTCATCGCTATGCGCGCTTCAAATGACTTTTCCAGACAGGCGCTCCAGCTGTCTGGTCTAGCTCCTTTTTTGGGACACCCTGTAGGTCAGTTTCAGATCATTTCTGCTCAAAACCGACCGATTACTGTCTTCCGTTTGTTGAAAATGATACTTTCCTCGAAACTTATCAGAACAACCCTGTCTGTGCAGACGATTCTGACGTCTGAAACAGCTACCGTAACCCTTATGCTTACCTCATCCATCGTATAATACCTCTGCTCCCAATCCAAAGTCGCTCCTAGCCGCTTCAACTGCGCCGAAATATTCTCCACGCGGTCGTCCTTCCACGTCCCACAGAATTCCAAGAACTCTTCATCCGAAATCTCGTGTCTCCGCAGCTTTTTCTCCTTCCACAACTGCCTTTCTACGACCGTTTGCGTTGCGATTCCAGCGTGATCAAATCCAGGAATCCAGCTCACATCGGCGCCGAACATTCTTCGCGATCGGCAAATCGAATCTTGAATCGCGACGGTGAACGCGTGGCCGAGGTGGAGGTTGCCGGTCACGTTTGGAGGAGGCAAAACCATACGGTAGCGACTTCCTCCTGACGATCTTCGCTTGGCTGCCTCCACAGTGCGTTTTTCATAGTTTGTACATGCTTCTGAGAGGTCAAACGACCTAAAAACAGCAATAATGGACCTATTCATTACTTGGATAGCTAACCTACTTTTTAGAGGTTCCCGGCTGCGTGCAGAACCTTCGAGCTAACCTCAACATTCTACAGTAACCTGAAAATCTTAAATTACTTCATAAGCGGCTCTTAAAACGGCGACTGATATGTTAGGAAACAACCAATTCAAGGACAAATTCAAGATCCAAATTCTTTACTATCCCACGATACAATAACAATAAATGATCGCCTCGTCCGCGTTTCCGCCCTCTTCTGTCGTCCCATGGCGGCGGAGGTCCGCCGGGTCCTCCTCGCAGATCCACGTCACCCCTGTAGGGTCCAGCCGGTCCTTGAGGTCGCTGAGGAGGTGGTATCCCCATGTTGGGTGGTGGTCCACGACGAAAGTCGATGTCCTAAAGATTAGCCTTCAGAAAAGGTCAATTGAAAGCCTGCTTACCATGTCCATAGGTCCTTTTTGGGAAGAACCCGACGGCAAATTCCACATTGGCCCCAGAGGAGGGAAGAACTGACCGCTGCCAGAGTTGGGAGGTGGCATGTTGCCGGCGTTCGGTCCTCCTTGAGGTGGCGGCATCCTCATAAAGTCCGCATGGTCGCGATCTCCCATGGCTGGAATTATAGAATTTAAGGAGGGTTCTATGTAATGAATCTTACGCATTGGAGGCTTCTTGAAGTTCGATGGACCGCCAGGACCATGCGGGCCAGGAGGACCATGGCCGCGGGGACCTCCTGGACCGTGAGGACCGCCGTGCCCGTGAGGTCCTCCAGGTCCATGAGGCCCTAGCGGTCCAGGAGGTCGACCCAGCAAACTGTGATCTCTCCTAGGCAGCGGTCCATCGTCCTTCGGCATCTGCGTGAGCATCGATCCCGAAGGTCGTCCAAGCAGCGACATCTTCGGCTTCCTGAATCCTTCGCCGTCGTATTCGTCCTCGTTGTCCTCGTTTCCGGGCCCCGTTCCAGGCTTCGCGACGTTCCACATCCGCTCGAACTGCCGCTGAAGCTTCTTCGCCGGCGGC
This sequence comes from Steinernema carpocapsae, assembly GCA_000757645.3. Taxonomy (NCBI): domain Eukaryota; kingdom Metazoa; phylum Nematoda; class Chromadorea; order Rhabditida; family Steinernematidae; genus Steinernema; species Steinernema carpocapsae. The sequence continues at coordinate 1,338,654 of AZBU02000012.1, read as the reverse complement.
TGCTTGATAAGCGTCCGTTTCGCGCCAATGTTCGAGTTCTAAACGCAGTTCGAGTTCTTTCCTTAGATCTAACCCCAAAATCTCTCTACTTACGCCCTTCTGAGTGTTCAGATCCTCCGGGAACAACAGCGCACCGCCGAATCCTACGGTAGCGTTCGAATTGTTGTCATGTTTCAGCTCTTCAAAGATCTCTTCGGTAAGACCCATTCCAGGAATCATTGTGACGCCGTTTTCGTCTAAGGTGGATACGGTGCTGATGTTGGCCGTCGTGCTCAAAGCAGTCGACGTTTGCGCTACTCCGAAGATGTCGTCGATCGTGTCGCCGGGACGATTTCGCGACCAGAATTTGGTGTTGTTGTCGTTGGAACCTGAAGCCAGAATATGGCCGAGCGGATGCCACTTGAGGGACCAAATCGCCTGGTCGTGGGCGTCTTCAAGGAGCGCCAACTCCTTCTCGTGGCCAGCGAGCCAATAAGCGATGGATCCGTCGCCGCCTCCACTGACAAACAGGTTCTCGTGCACTGGATGCCATGCCACGGCTTAAATTAGGAATTTTAGCAGAGAATCCTAAGAGACTGAGCTAACCTGTGACTTCCTTCTTGTGCGCCCTAAAGGTATGAATCTCCTTCATCATGCGGATGTCATAGAGCTTCAGGAGATGGTCTCGAGAAGCCGAAAGGAGCCAGTTGCCGTTCTTGTTCCATTCAACGGCCATCACCGAATTCTTGTGCCCATAGAGCGTCGACAAACACTGGCCACTCCGCGGATCCCAAAGCTTCACGGGCTGCTGCGAATCTCGCGATCCCGAGGCGATGAGTCCTTTCCGCGGATGCCATGCCACCGAACGTACATCCGAGCCGTGGCCTCTCAGAACTCGCTCCTCCACGCATCTCGCGAAGTCGAAAATCTTCGCTGTGGCATCGTCCGAACCAGTCACTAACTTGGAGTCTGTAGGTGCAAAACTAGAAATAAGCATTTATTAGCTTCGAACGAAAGCGTACAATAAGTATACCTCAATGATCTAATTGGTTCATCTTTATGCGCAATAAACATGTGAACGTTATTCATGTTGGGCTGCCAGTATTTAACGTAGCCATCGTGGTCAGCGGAGATCATCCATTGCTCGTTGTGTGACCATTGCATAGCACGGACGGCGGAGCCATGGGCCTGAAAATGAATAGTTTTAAAGGGTAAATCATATAATATCTTATAATATCTGAATCCACCCGCACACCCGGCACGTAGGCTTTATTCGAGCTTTATTAAATCGATTGAACGGTAGTTTTTAAGGGATCCTCACCTGCAATATGGTTTCGAAGTTGAACGCGGTGCCATTCCAAAGCGTGAACTCCCCAGAAGACGCGCCGGTGATGAGCCGCTTTCCCTCTGGAGTCCAGCAAGTCGCGTAAACAGGACACTTGACCTTGTTCATCGCTGCGCGGACGAAACGGGACATAACGCAGTCGACCGGATTGTCCCTCGTGGCGCATGGAGGCAGCGTCTTGCACTGGTACAGCGTGTCAGGCTGTATTCTGGGTCGATCTTTGCGGTCCTTCTGCCACAAGCGGTCCTGAAGAATCGTCCTTAGCCAAGGAATGCAATAAATTCAAACGTACTTGCAAATAATTCAACATAGGCGATGTGTAGTCGATGTGCCGCCGGACATTAGAAACGTTCTTTCTGAGGCGGCGTCCGGGGCCATCGCTGAGGGCGTCTTCCGCTCGCGTGTTCACGGGCACCTTAAATCGGTACGCCGGCCGCATGAAGTAGTTGTTGTTCTGCATGTAGTCCCGGGATGCTTGGATGCCGCCTTGCTGCTGTTGTGATGAGGTTGATGCTGCAAATGGGAAAATTAGAGGTAAGGAAATTAGGGAAAACGTTTACGATGTTGAGGAGGAGGCATGCTGAGGTCTGGCATGCCCGTTGGAGCTGAGAATCGAGGAGGTGGTGCTCCATTGGACATCGGAGGCGCCAACATGATCCTGAAAACGTTGAAATGCGGATAAGCAAGGAACAAATTGGAGAAATCGTCGCGCAACACGAAAATTACGCAATTCGGCAAGAAGCGATGCGGTAATTCGAAAAAGATGCTATAATCTCGTCTCCATGGAATGCTTGTGGTCAACGAGAACTACTAAACGCCAAAACAGCGTCCAACAGCATATTTTTCGAAATTCCAAGTCGCGCGAAATCAATCGCAACGCACAATCCTCAGGGTCACACAAACGCAATATCAAAACGAGCGAAATCACATCCACCCACATTCACCATCTACCCCGCTCTCGATCCTTCTGTTAAAACGACGCTTCCGATCTAAAGAATCCCCATCCGCGCCACATCAAAGCCCCACAGTCGCAAAATCTAAAAGCCGCTCGCGGTTGGACCATCGACAGAACAACAGTTGTGCAGGGTTTTCCCGTCGAGACCTGAAATCACCACAATTCGAGCAGTCGCATCAGGTCCATGCAATGGAACAATAGGAATAGGGCCTTTTCTAGCACCGTTATCATGACAACGAAGCAGATGTCGACTGGAAGATGATCAGCAAGAGAGAAAGCGGAGGCGACGAGCGAGATGAACTGACCGCGAAGGAGGAGAGAGCCGAGAGTAATCAACAACCGACCGATTCATAGGCGGCCATGGTGAGGGAATGACTGTTTGACCCGAAGTGGACGGCTATGAAACATCCAGTGTGAAGATTACCGAGAGAACGCGACAACAAGAACGAGACGACGAATGGAAGAGAATCAACCAGAGCGATCATGGAGAATGGAGCAACCTTGACCGAGATAAGCAGACGACACTGGAAACGAGAATCGAAGAAAATCGAGAAGAAAAAGTTTGGGCATGATGAAGGAATGACAGCTTCAGACCGAAAGCTGACACGAACCCATAATAACCCGAACACCAAATCTTAAGATTCAATCCATTAGGTTAACCGACTTTATCTATTCTCAAGTCGTGTAGGGACCATGATGGGACATTGGAAGGTCAAAATCGGCCCTTCAGCTCTTCAGGCGTCCAGCCCTAACTTCTTCACATCCTTTCGCTAGAGACCAGCAACCGACAGATTTCCTGTTAAAGGAATGGAGTTGTGATTTGTTGGTTCCTTTCGCTATCTTGGTCAACGTCGTGTCGGAGCTCGCAAATAAGAAGATCACTCCATCTTCTGCCTGGACTGCAAACCACTCATCGCAGCTGGGGTAGATGATAGCGTGCAGGACGTCCTTTCCCTCTTCCGTATATAAACGGCCTTCTTCGGATTGTTTCCGGCAATGTCTGTCGAATGTCGGTCACGGTGTGTAGTCACGATCCTGGCACTAAAGTAAACTATTATAAAGACTTTTAAAATTGAAAATCTGTTTTCTAATGTTACGAAAAAGATAATAAGACTAATCCTTTCAATGCGTTTTGCCTTTAAGTTTAAATAAGTTTATTCGGAACCTCTGCAACGGTTTTTCAGGTGCCATCAACCTGTCAAAAAATGCGTCTCACTACATCGAACTGCATGCACTATGGACAAAAAATGCAATCGCGGATTTTGTACGGTTGTTTAAACTCTGCCGGTTCGGTAATGAACAATCTGATTTTTTGACCAGTTGGCGCTAATTGTCGTTTTTTGGGAGCCTTACTTAAGTTTAGATTCCCTTATCGCAAGATCAATTTACGGCTGAATCGCAATGTATTTTGAGCAAGCAGCACAATCAAAAACGTGCTTGTGCCTTAGCTTGTGCTTTTAGTAAAAAGAACTCTTGATATCTGTTTTAATTTCAAAAAACAAGATGCTAAAGCTTATATGTAATTATGACAACCTTAAAATCGAATGGCAACGGGTTTGTCTATACGCGTGGCACCGATGAGTGGTCCCGGCGCAATGTGCCTGAGCGGGGAAGGAGCGTGAGAGGCGCGACAGGGATCGTTATTTTTCGCATTTTCGCGTGCGCACGAGTGACGAAAGCGATACAGTGTGGGGTTTTAGCGTTTTGTGTGCGTTGGAGATGATTTTGTGCGATTTGTGGGTGAAATGACTGTGTTTTATGCGTCAGAGATGTGAATGTCTGGAGGCCTGCGTTGGACTGTTTCTGACAATTTCGCGTGTGTGCGAGCAACGGGAGCGACAGAGGTGGCTCTGCGTGGGTGTTGAACAACTTTCGGGTGTATTTGAAGCGTTTTTGAGTGTTTGAGATGTGTGAACGTGTATTTTATGCTTCACGCATGTGAGGGACTGTTTCACGAGAGATAATGTGTTGTGATTGGGGTTCGAAATTTTCATGGTTTTTCAGTAATATTTACAGAAATTCCAACGAAATAGTCCCAGAACTCTCACCAATCCAACCGCCCGATGCCCGTGCTGACGCCATTCTCCATCACCGGACGCCGAGTCTTCGTGCTTCGACGCAGCCATCTGCCACCAGCCGCGATGCCCATCCAGCGAGAAGAGTCCCAGCAAAGAGGGATGACGGAGTCTGCAACCTCAGCATGGGGGAGATATAGGCCCCTTGTATCGAACAAGCCCTATTTTGACAGGCGGAGCAAGTCCTGTTTCAGCAGGTGGAGCAAGCGCTGTTTCGGCAAGCGAAGCAAGCCCTACTTCGATAGGCAATAGAGAAAGCCCTGCTACGGCAGGCATTAATTTAACCCTTCTGTTTGGAACTGTGGAGAGTGGAAGTGATGGATTTTGGAGTGGAAGCAGGCGCAAGTTGTTCTGCGCCGGAAAAACGAGCAGGATAGAACGTGTAGGGCTGCTCAGCGCCAGTCGAGAGACTGCTGTTGCCGCGCAATTTATGGAGCAAAGTAGAAAGCGCAATGCTGTGCGTATATCTTAGGAATCTGTTAATGAAGAGAACAGAGACAGCGTTAAGATGCTATCAGACATATTAGGACAGGTGTGAACACTAGCAGTTGCAAAAAATCTTCAGATTAGTTAAGAAATGTGAAGTGTGCGTTTTGTTTCTTTGAGCGATAAATCGTTTTTGAGTTCCATTTTTGTTATAACGTAAGCAAAGTTGAAAATTTAAAAATTTCGAGATCACCGTTGTGCTTCTTTTTTCACTTTTCTCGTTCACAGCTCACTTTTCAAATATACAGATCCAGCATGAGGGAATGGCTGTAAATTTTCAATTTTAGATTTCCCTCTTTGCGCAGTTTATCGATTTCTTTTTTCAGGAAAACATTTTCAACCACCAAAATTATGGAAAGATTATTCTTATCATACCGTCTTTATCGGAGGCTCCGTACCTGAAGTCGCACCCAGAGCTACTTTCACATTTCTTGAAGGTATGCCCTGCGCGCTGTTACACAACAGAGGCGGGTTTTTTGATTCAAATCGACGCATCGCTGAACATTCTTTCGGAAGAACAGATGGCACCCGCTTACGATATCTACAAGCCTCCGTTTGCAGTCGACAGGCAAGTCTACAAAATGCCCAGAGGTATTTGGTGGTCTCCAAGTTACCTCGTTTCTTTTGTTTGTTCGTAATCAGGTTTTTTAAAACAAATTTTAAGCAAAAATAAAAATGTGTTCACTTAACGTGCAAAAACCGGACACGCAAATCGAAAATTAAAGCTTTGGTTCTGGTATAACTTCTTAAAAAACATTCGTAAAGAATTATCTTTTACGCCACGCAAAAATTTGCTGGTTTGCTGAGCAAGGTGAAGCTACAAACTAAACAAAGGTATTAATGAACTTACATAGTTCCGATGATGAGGATCGCGAAGATGATCCATTAAGATCGCTGGAGCTTGACAATTAATATTAAGCCAACATTCTGGGCATTAGAAAACGGTGCTGAATAAGCAGTTATAGACGTTTTGTTGCTAAAAACAGTACCATTAAGAAACGCACAAAACACGCGCAAAACCAATTTCAGACATCAAAAACCACATATTTTGTTCGAAAACAAGCTAATCCCGCTTGAAACAACGTCGCGATGCTCAAACAAGCCTATTTCGGCAATAATTTTCATAGAAAACCGGACCGAGAAGGCAACATTTTTTGGGGAGCGACCCACCTCGTCCAGGGAACAGCTTCCCGGTGTTATTAAATCCAGTCACAGGAGACCAACTGGCTCAGGCCGCTGGTTTCGCCTTCGAGATGGCAAACCCGCCGTCTATCAAAAATATTACCGTCCACGGGAGTTTTACAACGCGTTCCAAACGAAAGCCACAAGGCAGACAAAACGCGAAAGCGGTAGAAACGGACTGAAGCCTTAAACGAATGATGAAGCGCTTTTGGATTGCTTTTGGATTCCAACGTGACTTAAAATGGCAGACGAGCGCAGATCAGAAGCAAAAAACTATAAACACTGAGTGCTGCTTGAGCTCCGATTTTACCACCTCTGAGCCCTAGACAGCTATCCAATTGTGGAAAACGCAAACTAACTAAGATAGGGTTGGAACGTACTTTCTGCCGTATTTCTTCTCGAAGAAACATTCTTGACCCGCTTGTCCAATAACAGTTACATCGCGGCTGGGATTCGGATTTATAGCTAACGCTCTATCGGTCTCCATGTTTCTAAATGTAAGCTTCAAAATTGAGCTTAGGTCACGCGCTCACATGGACTGAGCTACAAACTGCAGCAATTCTTCTGGACATTCAAAATAGCAAACTATAAAGTTCAGAAGTAAGGCTACACACAATCGAATGTGCTGTATACCCATCCCGATCCTAAAAATGTTGTTAGGATAAACCTTGAACAGTTTTGCGGACTTACAGATTACTGTTTACAATCATAACGAAAAAGTTCCTGGGCACGACCGAACGACCCACGAGTTGATCTTTATGAGGACTGGAATTCACCTTATCAGACAGTCTTTTCTGAGACAACGTCTACTAGACATTTTCATAAGGGGTGTGCGAAAGACGCCTGTAGACAGAAAGAGCGGTGATCACTCAAACTCCAGTCTTCAACGGATACCGGTTGCTCAAAGCGAATCTCATTTGCCTTAAAACAGTGCCTTGCAACCGTTTTCGCGTTTTATTCTACCCCTCTTCCACTGGTTAATGAATAACAATTTCTGGCCACATTTGCCCACCTCGTCCAGAAACCCTCGATCAAGCTCATCTGATGCGTTCTGCTCTACGGCGTCACCGTGAATCACTTCTGCCTGAGGCTCTCGCACGAAGATCACCCGCTCTGCACAGCGATTATCTACGCGCTGCTCCTCTCCAGCGCCTTCGTCATCAGCGGAAAGTTTAGAAGGCATGAGTGGTCAGAAATCTTGGCATAAGGTAAGATCGAGTGGTTTTTGGATCGGTCAATTCATATATTTCAGAAAAACCTCATCCGTTTCATCAGTTTCGGGCGTTTTGATATGTTATGAGCGAAAGACGCCCGACTGCGCACACGAAGCGCATGAATTCTTTGCCCTACCTTTGCCAGTCCCACGGGTTTCAACGGAGCCCCACGGGTTCCACGGCCCCGCCAGTCCCACGGGTTTCAAATCCATGGGACTAAAACCTTCTCTTACAGCGTCTCCGCCTACGCGATTTTGCCAAAATCTCCCACGTAGAGCTGAAACTCTTGCTCCAGGCCTTCTTCATCTTCCCCCCTCTCGCCTGCTTTCGAATAATGCATATCTAAATCGACGATTTCATCACCGCCCACGTGTCCCTAAGAGTTACCTATCGAGTGCTCTTGGACATCATCCCTGTCCTCAACGTCGTCGTTCATCTCACGCTGAATTTGTAGCGCTTCTAAGAGCTCTGCCTATAATCTAAGAAACTTGTTTAGATCTATCCAAACCGCATTTCGAAGATGCATCTACAAACTGATTAACGTGGCCATTCATTACAGTAAAAAAATAAGCAGTATTTATAAGCTTTATGACATGTTATCTTCAAGACCGAATCCACTCAGTTGCGGACGAACTGAGTGCAAGCACGAAAAATAGGAATTTATGCGTGATTTTTATATTTTTTCCACTCAGCGTTCTGATCACATTTCATTTCCTTTCGATGCAGGACCTTATCACGCATTGACACGCAGAAAATGTGCGAGTTCGCGAGAATGTTTAATATCTGATCAAACTGATAGCTTTACTCGCAATCTTCGAATTCGACATCCTGCAATGGAATACATTCCGTACGCGTTTTGTAACAGCGTTTTCCATCACTTCTTTGTGGACGACTTCTCGGACCTTAGCGACGAATTTTCGGATTTGAAGCCAACCGTTTGGCAGGACGCTTTAAACGACCATTTGGTGCTACGTTTGGAGTACACGGTTTGCATCGGAAAACAACCAGAAAGATTAAGGACGACGGGGAGGACGTGCCTGAGCTTCCGCCGGACCGTTGGATGTACGTAATCGCTGTTCGCTCTTATCGTGGCCTTGCTGCTATTTACTCATTGAACGAACTTAAGCACATAAGCAAAAGCCACCTCCGTTGCACCGGAATTCAAATTATGTATGAGATTTCGGAAGCTCTTAGCACTTTTAACCTTACAAGTTGGTCCGAAGGTAGGCTCGAGGATCTGCTTGAAGTAATTATGGAACCTGGCCTCCCCTTGCATCCTGGAACTGTATGTGCCCGTTATTCCCGACTGGGCTTTGTCACTGCTGAAGACCTGTTTCATCACCGAAATTGTCATTTATAATGGTTTTCAAAAAGAGGTTCAAAAAAGCGAAAAGTTCTTGATGGATATTTTCAGCGATTTCTACAAACAATATAGACCATCTTCAATTAGGAGGCAACTGGGACAAAAACGAAGAAATCAGCAGGAGCCTTGAAAATTACAAAAAGGAGAACGCGAAGTTTACGGTTAGATTGGATAGACTGTATTCAGGGATGCGTTGCAAGATTGATTTAAGTGCGGACGTGTTCAACGGTGGAAAGGACATTTACGGTGGATTACGTTTACAGCTCCCCTTGCACAGAGAAGAGGATGGATATGACGACGATATGTGCTGAACCTAACTTCAATTTGCAAAATTGAAGCATGTCGTTTTCCAATAAAAATGTGGTTTTAGAGAATGCGCGCTTTCGGAAATTGTAAGCACAACCGCTTCCGCATTGTCAATGTCAAGTGAAGGCCATTAACCCCTGATGATAGCCCAAAGATCCTATTACACCTCTTCGTCCTATAAATCCGTGAATATGGTCGATCTGCTGCTTCAAACTAAATCAAAAAATGGCTTTCCCGAGAAGATCTCCAGGAGCAGATTTAGGACTACCGAAATCCTAACAGATGCTGAATCATCAAATCACAAAACAAATTCGTCTTATGTAAACCTAAATTACAGCAAATCGGCAAGCGGTTCGTGGATTCGGCTCATGTCGTTGACGACCATCCGATTTTGGAAGTGTTGTTCTAACGGAAAGCCAGGTCACAGTTCGGCTACTGGAACTTTTGGGTTGGGGTGTGTTGTTGCATTTTCAAGCGAACTAGACTTAAGAAAGAGAAGTGGTATTTTTTCTCTGTTAGGAAAGAGTTTTTTGGATTCAGAGGTCTGAAAATGGTCACGGAAATTTGGTTATTTAAACGTTAGCATTCTATCAGTCACACGTCAGAACCTTTTCTGGATCTTGCAATCAGTATCGCAATCAGGTTTCGTGGGTTGAGGAAGATCCAAAAATCATCATATCTTTGATCCGATTCAACGGCTGTTTACTGTTTCCGTGCAACCGAGTTAACGTTACCTGAAATAATTACAATTCAGCGAGATTCTTTGTTGAAATTTTTCGTTCGCGCTCAACACTACGCGAAACATGGTAAGAAAGCGAGGTAATTCTTAAAAGAGGAAAATTTTGTTGGGTGGGAGTTGATGCCTTGAACCATCTCGCTATAGAGTTTCACGTTGTTCTGTAGAGATGAATGGTGTGACAAGCTTTAGCGGTTTTGTTACGCAGCGTTCATTATACACTTTTCTGTTTTTTCGACAAAGGAGAATTGAGGTCACAGTTCGGCAACTGCAACTTTCGGGTTGCGATTAATGTTGCAATGCGAAGTGGCCTAAAATCAAAACGCGCGAGAGTGTGTTTTGCTCTTTTTGTAGGCTTGGTTTCGGATTTCGAAAGTCGATTTGTCAAATATTCGGTTGATAATTGCATCTAAGGCGGGAGCATTTCTGTTCATATAAGTCTTATTTGCTTTGGCAACTTGGTGAATTTCTGTGCGTTGAACTTATCACACACACTTGTAAGTTGTCAGAAATCGTTTGCGGCTAGATTTTTGTTATTTTCGATTTTTGCAGAGGAAAGGAGATTTTAGACGCTTTCAGAGAATGCGAGAGATGTTACCTGACCTACTTTTGAGTCATGCTTTAAAAGTATATGTTCTGAGCCTATCTTGCTTACTGTAAAATCCCACGATATGATGACGTACCGAAGTTCGATCTAAATTCCGTAAAACACCAATGACCAAGAAAGTAGGTTAGAATTCTACCCATATTTCCTCGCGTTTTAGCGCGTAGATCACTAGAAGGGCGTCGGCTCTACGCATACACTAAAAGTCGTCTAAAAGTCCTCACGTATTTACCTCACTATTCGGGTTGCACTTACAATAATGTAATTTACCACCCGGAGAGAAATTTATATTTCATGAGTCTCAAGAGGTCTAAAGTGCAATCGGCGTAGTCCTGGGACAGATATCTGCTAAGCTCTCTCGAGATAAATCTGATAACGTAAATTCAACAAGGTCAACTGTACGTGGTTGCCCATAATTACTTGAAATCCACTTATTTAAGAAAAGTTCAAGATGGAAACAGCCACGTAGGCAAGCAACCGAAAAGTTGGTCTTTTAACCTTTCTGGAAGAAGCGAGGAATCCTTAACGTCCAACCCAAAGACTGAGTCAATTGCAATTGTGTCAAGGTCTAATAAGCTGTTGTCAGTCAACCTACCCAAGTCGTGATCAACGCTAACCAAATAAATGTATGCCATTTGCTCCTGGCACGCATATTTCACTTGACATCACCATCCATTTTTTACCCAATGCGTCATCTCGGAGTGCGCAAAAAAGTAGGTTACTGCGTGATTTCAGGTAACTGGAACTCCGATCTGGATCGATCAACAACCACCGCAACACGCCCACACTGAACTCTCCTACTTAAAGAACAAACCTCATTTTTCCTTTGTCTTATTACTTTTCTCATTTTCAACAGTTTTTGCGAGTGCAGGAACTCAAAAAATTCCCACGGATCAAGCGCAGTGCATCTGCACTTTTGTGAATCTGTTCTAATGGCTTTCTTACGTAACAGGATGTGCCAGTCTTGGAAAGCTGTTCTGGGAAAGCCGTGTTAAGTTGTAGATTAATCGCTGACTTGGAATTTGATACTTTGCAAAATCAACCTGTAAATAGTTAATTCTTGTAGTTCTAAAGAACCTCCTGAACTTTAGAACACGGCAGCTGAGATTCGACCACTTACGTTTTGCACTTTTTTATAAGGAGGAGTTGAATATTCTATTGCCTGTCCTTTTAAGAACATTGGTCAGCGGCTTGAAAGCTTTTCGGAATACGGGAGTTCGGCGTTGAAGGAAATCGGAAAACGGAAATTACGAGTTTGAGAAATCTCACGCTAATAATATTTCGGGTTTCTTGTCGCTGTTTTGGATGTTTTTATGTGGGATTGCGTTCCAAATGTTTATTTGGTCGTGCTTCGAGGTATTCAAGTGAAATACCTCATTTATATCAAGGTCATGTGATTGAAGTCATGAGATAGCGTATTTTTCTGCTCTCTTAGGTCAGGCTTCATTATGATGCATCTCTTCTGACGTCATGTCACGTGGTTGGGTGAAAGAGAGCCAAACGTTTATGATAACATTGGGTCAATCTGACTCTGCTTAAGCGTCAGGGAGCCATTTTGAAGCCTCCCCAATTTTCTATAATTTTTTTAGAACTTGTTTCTTAGGTCTGCTAACGTAAATGTAAGTTTTACCTGGTCGTAGATCACAACTAGGACACGTTTCCCTTTGTTGCACTGAACCTCAGCACCTGTTTCAACACCATTTTTGACATTTTGAGTCGAACGGGAGAGAGTCAAACGTTTATGTTAACACTGGGTCAATCTAACTCTGCTTAAGCCTTAAGCCCATTTTGAGGCCTCCCACATTCCGTATGAGACGTTTCCCACTCAAATTTGCTAATCTCTTTAATTACCCTTTTTGACATTTAGCAGCTCACAGATAGCACGAAAGCACGTAGCTAAATCTCACAAGTCGTTTTGAGACCTCCCGAGTTGTCTTGCCTATTTTTCAATAACTCTTTTGCTTTCTTTCCTAGGCCAATTAGCTTCATATGGTCATTGATCACCCAAGGACACGTTTCCCACCCAAATCCACGCATCTTTTCAAACATTTTTGTGACGTTTAACTATCTGTTCACAGATAGCACAAAAGCACGTAGCCAAATTTCCCAACCCTGTTTTCCTCTCCCCTTTGCCCTCCCCCCCAGCTCCCTCCGCTTCCCTCGGGTGCCTTTTGCGTCCTCCTCCTGACACCCAAAGTTCGCAGGACGCAGATGTTGCCGATTTGAAATGCACAAAGTTTTCTCTTTCTGTGGAAAGCGGCGAGGATCACTCGATTTGAATCTCCGAAGAGGAGGACAAAGAAGCCTCGCGCGCCTCGTGGGGCGGGCCAACGATGGAGTCACGGTCACGAGCAGATGGTTTCGCTTACAAAACGCCGCTGTTTCTAGAACTCTTTGTAAGCACGAAGAGAACAGCTGTTACATGGCGTGATTCGGGCAAAAGTTATCCAGTCACACTTGAATAGGATCAAAGAACACTTGCGAAACTTTTCAAATCAGCTAGAGCTACCGTATTCCAGCTTTAGCAACGCTGCAAACGCTTTGCCCACACCGCTTCTTATGACCACCACCAACGAAAGTCGACCAACCCGATTTCCTTATCTTCTCACTCATTTCAAAGTCTGCTGTCAAGAAACCACTCGAAAAACCTTATCTCCTCTATTTTCGCATCAATTCTACTTCCTCGTTTCGTTAGTACTCAAATCCATAAAATGGTCGCTAATAACCACAGATCAAATCATCTCCCGAAATCGAATCCAGTCGCCGTAAATCCCAAAAAACAAACCTTCAAACAAGTGACCCAGTTAACCTGAGTTGCGACTCTTTTTGCTCAAAGATCTAATTTTTACCCGATTTAATCTTCGCCCCATTTTACTTCCTCGTCGGCTGCAGCAAATTTCGAGGTTTAAGTTGAATTTGGAGATTACGCATGTGTTCTTACTTCCTCATTTAAGGTATCAAAGTGTTGCAGGAGGATAAATACGGGTGTTAATTGTGTTAGGGAGAGGGTGATTAGGGTAGAACCTGCAATTCAAGCTTGAATCCGTGTTGTTGGTTATTTTTAGTTAGACCAAATCGACCCCTAGCTCATTAATCTCCATCTTTGGCTATTTTTAGCCCAGATTCATCTCTCCGACCACCCGCAAAACCTCTTCTCTTTCGTGCACTTTGCGACTTTAAAAGATGGCATCTCTGCAGAGGGCATTTTCCTCTTCTCGCTAATATTAGTTTTTCTAAAGTTGGAGACCCTGAAATGTTAGAAAAACGCGGAAGTGAGCTCAGAATATGGATGCAAAAACCCAGGCCGCATCCCGAGTACTTCACTTCCTCGTTTTGGCATCGTTTGTTGCAAAAAGAGGCTAAAACTGGATTTAATCAGGACGCAGAACTTAAGCTTTAATTAGGGTCACTGTTTGCAACCTGTCATATCTATGAAACCCTTAAAACTGAAAGGATAAACCTTAGAACAAGAGAGCAATAGGCAGTCTTGGTTTGTGCCTCATTTGCTTATGCCTTAGGGTTTTGTTTACATAACCATTCCAAGCCTCTCTCTTCTCTGACCACCTCTCCTGCAACCGACATAAGAACTCAATTGGGGTCACTCGCAGCAAAGCGAAAAAGTGAAAAGAAGAAGTTTTCTGCGAAAACGTTTTTTTCACTGCACGCAGTAATGAACGAACGCCTGCAGTTGTCGCGAGAGCTGTTGCAATAACGCGGAAGTAAACTGCATATGTGGAGCGGAAAAAATCTTATGCGGGGGTCCACTTTAGTTCCTTCTTTTGAATGCATGCGATCGACGACGGCAAATGGAAATTCCAGGAGTTGTGGAGGAAGAGGAAATGGTGTGAATCGTTAGGGCAGGCTTAAAATAGCACGGTGCATTACAGGCAAAATTCAACAAAAAATTAAACTCTGAATCTTTTGAGTCGCAGAAAAAGAGAACGTCTAACGTTATCTAAGAGAATCAGATATGCGTGGCTTGAGTTTGAGGAAATAAACATAGCTAGAAAAATAAGCACAAAGGACTGTTTGGAAGTAATAACTCTGAAGATAAGGCTATGAAAACATTAGGTTCTGCTTATTCTGGTCAAAAATAGCCAAATTTTGTCTCAAATTTCGTCACATCAAATGTGTGACAAAATGAGTTAAAATGTGAATAAGACTAAAGACTCTATGCGTCCGAAATGTCCTCTGAGACCACCCTGGAGGTGAGAACTCGACGCATTGTTGTGAAACCAAATTTAAATAATTGAAAAAGTCCTGCACGGATCAAGAATTCAACACTAGCGTGCCTAACCGTTCAGGAATCTGTGCACAGGAATCTTCAAAGTGCGCTCTGCTTCAAAAGTACGCTGTAGCATTGAAGTGCCGAAAACCTCAAATTTCGTGGAACTTTCACTTTAAAAGTATGAACCTAAAGAAGAGAGCTTACAGCCGCTTTTTGAGTTCTTCGATTGAACGTTTCAACTCAACCTACCTGTAAAAAGTGCAAACTGCATTCAAGCATGTCAGCGACTTCTTTGAAATTCTGTGCCTTTTTTCTGCTTGACCACGACCTCCCCAACCACGACCACGACCATCCCATTTCAGCCGTACCTCCTCCTCTTCCTCCCGCACACTTATCACCCCATTCCACCTATTTTTTGTCTAATCTCCGCTAATCACCTTCACTTCCTGGTTTCTCCCGAGCTCATCCGCGACCAGTGCGGGGTAGCGGAGTGCAAAAAGGGCAGTTAAAAAACCCCGGCGGTCCGTCGTCATTGACGTCGTAGTAAACACCCACAATGTGGCCTTCTTCTTCTCCGCTTTCCATTGCGGGTGTCCTCTCTTCCCCCAGAGTCTCTTCTTCTCCCGTTTTTTTTGCAAACGCGTTTTTGCAGAGGCGTAAAGTGCGGCTGCCCTATAGGCGACCGGCGAGCGAGAGTGGCGTCGCTCTCACGCACGCTTATCGCCGCGTCGTCATGGCGGACCACCTTTGGGCGTCGCTGACCAACGCGGTCGGTCCAGCTCGGTTACTCAGAGGCCCTCGAGGAGTCACTGTGGGAGGCGAGCGGTCTTCAAAGCGATAATTTTTCATTTATCAGCGCCGACGGCGACGCGCAAGAGCGCATAGAACACTTCCTCCTCTTCCGATGTGTTCTTCTGTGCAAAAACGGGATGATGCGGCGGAATCACTCGCCGCGAGGCTATGCGGTGGGCCCTGGCAGCAGAAAAGAAGGGAAAAGAGACGAAGATGATCTGTTACTCGCTCTTCTCCCTTTCGGTCGCCTTGAACGCCACCCGACTGACTTCCTTGTTAAACTAGTTTTCGCGAGGTGTGTCCTGAGCTACCGTAATCCCCATTTTTTGACATTTGTGTTTGAGAGTTTTAGTCATTTTGTGAGCGAAGAAGGTGGGTGGTTTTGGGTTCTTGTTTGAATCGCATTTAAGATTTGAAAGCTGTCATTAGGTCTACCGTAACTTCTGCTTTGCGTACTTTGTGCTGTTTGACGATAAGAGAGAAAACTGGTGTGGCCTTTCCGCCGAAAACTGATAAACTGGTTTTTAAGCTTCTGGTCTATATTCACTTGAACTAGCCCAAATCTATCACTCACTTTAAAATGACTGTTTAGTAGCTACGTGCCGAATGAATTTGTAAGATCTCTTGGCTAAGGTTAATCCCATGTTCTCCTTACTTTACGCTGCCTTAACTCCTCTCACTTAAGATCTTAACTTCCTAAAAGTACATATCTACCAGGCACACCAAGCCACGGAGATCATCGATCAGCCTGCCTTCACCTGCCTCCTTAAAACCCTAAAATTCACAAATCCGTGAAAATTCCATTTCCTGTTAGCGACAACTCAGGTGTAAATTAGGCGTCGTATGTATATGTATTGGGAGGTCTCCCCAGAAATGACCTTGGGTTTTCGTAGAATCATAGCGTGACAGAGACTTCAATTAGCAGCTCTGCTAGGTTTGAAGAATACAATTCGAGGTGAAAAAGGGATTGTAGTTGGTTGGGAAGCTAGGTATTTATAGGTTTCTGCTGGGTGGTCTTTAGTCTAAAGCCAGGGTTACGGTGGTAAGGCTATAGCTCTGAAAATGAAGCCGTTTTGCATATTTGACCATTGTTTGCATAACGTGCGTTCAATTTCAGTTCCTTATAGGGACACCAAGGCAAACAATGGCACAAATTGTTACTTCTGACCCTTAGCGGAATCTGGATCGCATCTCCCCCAGCTATGTTTATTCTTTTATACACCAGCCGCGCATATCTGATTCTCCCTTAGATAAGGTAACGCCGAGCCTTCGCCCTTCGGTCATGTTTGTTTACCCGATCCTCGACTTTTCCTCCCTCACTATTTTACGACCTGTTTCCCAGCCTCTGATCCATGTTATCCTTCAAAAATAAAGTCATAAAAACGCGTTAGGTATAAGAGATGCCTCGCGTTCGTACTTCCGTCTACCAGGTTTACGATAGATAGATAGATAGTGCATGTCGGTCTTGAAGCCGCCTCTTTTTTCATGCTCTCGCCATAAAAAACGCCGACTGCACCGGCCCTGCAAAGTCGAACTTGCAAAACAGTCCCCGACTCGCACTTTCCGTCTGCCTCCACGCCTGCAAAAGTGCAAATAAGGCGTTTACCGTCGCCGTTTATATTATCACACCATCGACAGGACGTCGTTTTTATAGCATCTGAGTGGCACGCAATGTGTGCGGCCGCTAGCTGGTTTCTGCTGGTCCCCGGACACCAAAAATGGTGCAAACGCGTCGTGCAGGCAAGGCCTTTGCAGGTAATTGGCGTGTAAATGTCGCCCTTAAGTGGAGCATCATTAGCTCCGTGGCAATTGTTCCTAATCGCGGCTATTTTTGGTGCAAACTGTGTCGATTGGTTTCCAATTACTTGACTCATCTTGTGACACTTCTGTGGGGTTACGGGAGTGCTAATCGCGATGACCTACAATTAAGCTTAGGTGTAGGTCTACGGTAGCTTCGTCCCAGCCTGAAATTCTCCTTGCAATCTCTAAAGAAGAGCTTAATCGCTTAGAAGTTCTGGTGTCTGGTGATTCTGAAAAATTCGGGTGTGTTTTCCTAAGCATGTACCCAATAGCTAGGTCAGACGTCGAAAAACACTTTCGATTCGTTAGTTTGCAGACGACTTTTTGCGAATCTTGAATTCTTCCGAAACTAAATTCTGTCATTTTTCGGTTAAGGAATGCTTCTAGCTACCGTAATCTCCAGACAGCCAACGTCGCGTTTCGTTTTTTGCGGAAGCAATCGACTCCTCCGCTGTGACGGGGGCACAAAAGAGAAAACTTTCGATTTGAAGCAGCGATGACGTGTGGGAGAAGGGATCTTTTGGAATAACTAAAACGCATTTGGAGAATTCCAGAATTTCTTTTTGCAAAAGGGGCTCTTAGGGGTTAGCTTAAGACTTAAAGATACCAACTTTGGACCCTAGTTTTTACGCTACTTTCATAATTCATGTATCTGACACATAACATTTATTGCTTACGTGCATTCTTGCAAAGCACAAAAATGCCTAGCAACTTGAAATTCTAAGTGTTCCACAGCTGTTTGATGCTTTTCGGTTATGCAGCGTGTTTCATCCAATCGAGTTTACCGCGTCATCTTCTCATTGCCTCCCCTAATTCAAGTCATTTCCAGATCCTTATCTCAACTTATCGACTTCTCTCCCAAATCCCATTCTTCATTTTTCCGGTGCTCCAATTAAGTTACGCAGCCACGATGTTTTCCGAACGCAGATGCAGCATCGGATTCGCCGCGAATCGACCCAAAACCCGAAGATCGAACTTTTGTTGTGGTGAGTGTTTGAACCTTATTGATCTATATTAAAGTCCGTTGTTTTTTAGCTAGCGACACGGATTACAATCTATTCTTAAGGGAGACAGAAGGTGCTGAGACAAGAAAGGAAGGTGATAACTGCGATACGAGCAAAACAACGTATTCTGGCAGTCAAGGATTGACATATGTAAGTTTTGGATTTTCACGATAACGGACCCAGCTTAGGGTTCGAAAACCTGAAAAAGAGATGCTTCTCTTCTTGTTTACCCTGACGTCATCGTGGTTGGGTGGGAGAGAGTCAAACGCTTATGTCAACATTAGGTTAATCTGACTCTGCTTCAGCGTCAGAGATCCATTTTGAGGCATCTTAAACACTATTTTTGACATTTATCTTCTTTGTATTTGCCGTATTTGCTCAGAGAGCACAAAAGCACGTAGCCAAATTTCCCAACCCTGTTTTCCTCTCCCCTTTGCCCTCCCCCCAGCTCCCTCCGCTTCCCTCGGGTGCCTTTTGCGTCCTCCTCCTGACACCCAAAGTTCGTAGGACGCAGATGTTGCCGATTTGAAATGCACAAACAGTTTTCTTTGCCTGTGGAAAGTGGCGAGGATCACTCGATTTGAATCTCCGGAGAGGAGGACAAAGGAGCCACGCACGCCTCGTGGGGCGGCCCTCCCCTCGACAGCTCCGCGCAGAAGTTGCGTAGAGGGAGGCGCCAGGACGAGGCAGATGGCCTCGCTGGGTCGCTTTTTACGCATTCGCTCCTCGCGCTCGTGTCACCTAACACTCAATTTTCTTTTTCCTTATTTTAATGACTCTCTATTTTCAGGATTCCAAGATGAACCAACCCGACTTCAAAGTCCCCTCGACCGACGACGGCATGGATTGCAACATGAACCCCTTTGCCCTCGCTGAATTCTTCTACAAGCAGCAAGGCGTCTTTGGACAAGCCGATCCTAGCTTCAAAACTAAGGAATTCAAGCCGATCCACGTGGCCCACTTCTTCCCTGACGGCTTCTACTACTTCAGCGTGTTTCCTGAAGAAGATCTCCTTCAAGAGTGTCAAAATCTGGCCGAAGAATTCTTCGAAGACCTTCAAGAACTCGAGGACGACGGCACTCGCTACGCCCAGTTCTTCGAATTCTGCATGGAACAGTCGCTCATCCTCCCGTGTGGTCCTCAAGGTCCTGAAACCTACCCGTGCCAAGAAGAAGTCGGGGACGACGTTAGCGACCAGAAGAGCGCGTTCCTGGCCATGTGGAAACGCATTCAGGCTCAGATCCCCAGCCGCGAGCAGATCAAGGAGCAGAACCCGACTTGGTCGCAGGAGAAACTCGATCTCTTCGAGAGCTTCAAGGACCCCAACGCGTTCTTCAGCCTCATCCAAGATCCCAAGCAAATGAAGGAGATCTTGGCCCAGTTCGGAGGCAAGATTATGGAGGAGATCTCGGAAGAAGACGAGGGATTCTCCTCTTGCAGTGAAGTCGCCTAATTGTCACATATCTCTCTTCGACCTCTCAGTGTCCTCATTTCCCCGTTTTCAAAATCGTCTCAAAATTGTCCCATTTCAACTTCTACCCCTCACTACCTCCACAAACTCATCTGAAATCTTCTATGCCATCATCTGCCCTCTAACAAACATAATCTCTCGGAACCTTCCTCAGTCTTGCCTAAATTGTCAAGATGCATATTTATTTGTTTTGATCTCGATCTTTTGCAATATAAAAATGACTCAAAGAGTTTCAAAATCGACACCATCAAAAAAGGGATGAGATTTCACTTCGGTCGCTCGTTTGCTGGTTTGGCCAAGGCGATTATTTGGGTTCTTATCAGTAAGTTTGATAAGAAGATCGTGAGCCTGCGTCGAAATATCCAAATTATGAACATCTGGAACCAGTCGAGCCACTTTTCCAGTCAGCATTTCACACATCACAACTCCCAGTGAATACCAATCAGCCGGGAATGAGTACTGGGAATAGTCAGTTCCTATTTCCGGAGCTATGTTGTCATTAGTTCCCACAGGTCCCGTGTTTCTATTACAGATGGTGGCCACACCGTACTTAGAAACTCCGAAATCAGCAAGTTTGATTTTGCCATTTTCAGCGATCAAGATGCTAAAATAAATCTTGTGCAAATATTAAAGGTAAGGTCACACTTCTTGGGCTTGATGTCCCTGTGTAAGATACGGTTTTCATGTAGGTATTCAAGAGCCAATGTCAGCTGAGCCATGTAGGAACGTGTAACTTCTTCAGTCAAAGTTCCATCACGGGATATTAAATCATTCAGATCGCCATGGGGTGCGTACTCCACGATGAGATGCAGGTATTCACTTGTTTCAAATGCTTTAAGATTGTCAGAAATGGTTTAAAATCTTTGTGTTACCGTATTTCAATTCCACAAGGTACGGATGCTTCACTCTTTGCAAGATTTGCAGCTCCCTCCACAAGTTCTCGTCATTTTGCAGATCTGAACAACGCTTTTCAAGAGAGTTTTACTCAATTTACCTCCGTGAAACTTGTGTATTTTCTTTTCGGCGTAGAGACACATTTGGTCGTTCGTTCGGTCTCTCACAAGGTTAACCGAAGTCCCACGTGATGGACTGCACAACTTATAGGTGAATTCAAAATTGTCGGCTTTAGATTGATCTAACTTGACGAGGACTGGCGTCCGATCAATAAACTAAAAATACACATTTTTAGCGTTTTTGAAAACTCGAACTGTCACCTCTGAAAGGTTGTCAACTGACTCAATCGGCTGTTGCGCGATCATGTTCTGCTCAGGATGTGACACAGATTCGGGCTAAATAATGATATTAACCTTAAGAAATTAGAAAACCGACCATTTGGCATTGATGGAAAATCAGCATATAGTCGTCGTTTTTAATGCTGTAAACCTTGACACAATCACGTAAGCCTTCTTCGATAGCCATGACCAGTTTCTTTTCGCGTGTCCCAAAAATTCTGTTTGCATCTGTGACGGAAAAACGGCCAAAAGCTCGTTGAAGATGAGCGCATAGCTTAGTCAAGGTAATGGCTTCCCTCCTCCGGATTTCTTCCATAACGTACTCTTTGGTGAGCTGGTCTTCGATAATATCGAAATCCTCAGACTGTGACTCTTCCTTAAATTGTGTCACTTAATGAGTTTTGACACGTCACTTTCATACCTCTTTCGGAGGTATGAAAGACGCTCACGGTTCCGACTGTCGAATCATCGCCACTTCCCTCAGTCAAACATTATCATTTTGTGCTGTTTACTGTTTACCCTTTGTTATGTGCTGATTATCATCTGTCATCTGTCCAGCTTGCTTACATCTAATCTCGAAAATCGGTCCCGATAAGGTTTAAATCACTGTTTTTCTGCATTTCAGAGATTCAAAGCTGCCCTGAACCCTCTGTCGCTTGGGTACAGCATGGGCCGGGCCCCTTCTTTGCGGCTTCTTTTCGCTTGCTTGCTTCCTAACGCTACGACGAAGGCGGAATCGGACTTCAGGAAGCTTCAGGGCTGGCCGAATCCCTCCTTATCACCTTCAGTTTGCTCAGAAACGTACTTTGCTTGATGATTCCCTCGATCCAGCTCGCATTGGATTGCTTGAAGCCAACTTGTAGCCGCAACTCCTTTCCTTGAATTTTTTTAGCTTCCGTCCCGTGTTTTCGTTAAAAACGCCAGCTTCTTGAGATCCCGTTGCGAACTCACCCGCGGAAATCCCTCAGCCTCGCTCGCCGCTTCGTTTGTCCGTTTGAATTTCCCGCGAAATTCCCTGTTGAATGTCGCACGTGTGGCTGCTGCGCTTTCGGTTTATTTTGCCACGGCGGCATTCCGCGTTCCTCGCTTGTGGGTTCGTGGGTTCATTTCGTGCATTTCGTGTTGTTCACCAATCTTCGGGTTATGTTGGACTTATCGTAACTGCCATTTCTGTCCAACTTGTACTCGTTCTCCGCGCTAGCTTTTCTTTGTTTGCACGCTCAATGTTTTTTTCCCTAACACAACTCGCCGCCTTTCTTTTGTCGCCTTTCAGCTTGCAAGTTTGCGATTTGTTCAACCTCGGGAGCACTTTGCGGAAGCCAGGAAGATGAAGCCTTGCCGCTGCATGCCTTCCTGCGCGTTTATGCCGCAAGCTTACCAAATTCTAGTGGCTTTCACTTTGCGTGTCCGTGATTTCAGCGTTGATTCGTGAGAGGTTCTGTGTTCCGTGAATATGTTGCGATATATTTGCCATGTTCCAGCGTTCCAGATGCTTGCGTCCTCAATACTCTAGGAGTTCCTCCGAATCTCCATCGCACTATTCGTCTGTGTTCCCTTTCTGTGGTTTTTTCGTGTATTTCGTGTTGTAGTTATGTTGTCTTTGTGTTTCGGGTTGTCATGATTCGTGTTTCGTTTCCGCGTTGCTACGGAGATCCAAACGATTCTAATCGCTTTCATTCATTCCAGGTTACAGAGCGTCAAGTACACAACCTTGCCACAAGCCGAACAAACTCCTTCCGTCCCTCCGAGGACCCTTCACAACTCACCACCTCCTTTCTTACACCACAAGATGACCTGCGCGCCCGGACCCGCGTTCCCCGACCAGTTCGAGCTCGTCAGCTCGGACAAGGCGGTTACGGAAAGGTGTTCCTCGTGAAGAAGACCTGCGGCTGCGACACGGGCAAACTCTACGCCATGAAGGTCCAAAAGAAGATCGCAAATCGTAAGTTCTCTCCTCCCGATTTCTGATGTTCATCACCTCTCTTTTTCTAGCCTACAAGCAGCACCAGGTCCTGCAGGAACGTCTCGTGATGGGCCAGATAAGCCATCCGTTTATCGTCAGCCTCCACTACGGTGAGTCTTGTGCTTCATCTTCTGGTCTTATGCATCTCAATTTCAGCGTTCCAAACGCCCGCGAAACTCTACATGGTGATGGAGTTCGTGCGCGGCGGGGACATGTGGAGCGCGATGGACCGCCGCGGCCGCTTCACGGACCGCGAAGTCCGCTTTTACGCGGCAGAGCTGACGCTGGCTCTTGAAGAACTCCACTCCCGCGGCTACGTGTACAGAGACATCAAACCGGACAAGTGAGTTCTTAAGCAAGGGAAAACAGGATCTGAATTGTGCTCTTTTGTAGTGTTCTGCTCGGTGTCGACGGACACATCAAGCTTACGGACTTCGGCTTGGTCCACAAGCTCCGTTCGCCCCGGGATCGCGCCTTCAGCTACACGGGAACCCTCCCGTACGTGGCTCCCGAGGTCTTCGGCGGAAGGGGCTACTCCTTCGACGTGGATTGGTGGTCGGGCATCTTGTTGGTAAGTTTCAACCTTCTTTTGACGGATGGTATTGAACTTTGTTTCAGTTCGAGATGCTCACCGGCTACGTCCCGTTCGACGGCCAGGGTGACCCGGAGGTGGAGGAACAGATCAAGTGGTAAGCAGTCGTCGTGTTAGGCCTAATACAAATGTTCTATTTCAGGGGCAAGCTCGTCTTTCCGCCCTACGTGCTCCGCTCCACCCGGCTCTTCCTGCGCGCCCTCCTCACCCGCAACACGGAGTACCGCCTGGGACGCCAAGGGGCCCGCCAGGTGAAGGAGCACCCGTTCTTCGCCGGCGTCGACTGGGAGCAGCTGAGGAGCAAGGCGATCTCTCCGCCCTACGTACCGGAGCTCCGCGCGGATCCGACGTCGTTCTTCGACTCGGAGTTCACCGGAAGAGTCCCGTTCGACTCCATCGTACACCCGCCTCCGGGTATGGACCAATCCAACTTCGCCGGCTTCACCTTCGCATCCAGTCGCATCTCCAATCGCCTCCAGCTGCAGCTGCAGAGGCGAGAATCGATGCGAATCCGTTCGCAGCGACAGCGGCTTCCCAGGATCCCGACCGACTGCTGAACCACCCCCTCCATTGTTGTCATTTTAGTCATATTGTATAAAACATTGTTAACCCATTACGATTATGAAAGGATGGACGCTCGGAATGCAGGATTGGCTGAGTTAGAGACGTCTGGCTGTTCTGGGCCTGGCAGATTCATTGTTGCGGGTCATCCGCAGCCAGTGGTAGGTGAGTATCAGGAGCTGTAGGACGACTGGTCAGCTCGTGAAGCCGGTTTTGGTCTCGTCCCCAGCCGTTTTTCCTTAAAGCTCGTCTAGACATGATAATGGAACTTCATTTCTGCTCCGTTCTTTGAGGTACCAGGACATTTGCGTCCCGGACAATTACGTCCAGCGAAACCAGACATTTGCGTACCAGACATAAACCAGACATGTGCGTGTGGCCAGCCGATTCTCGCGCGCTTTGACGCATTTTCAAAGCGTTTCAAGCAAATCATCGGGAAAATGTAAGACTAAATGAGTTACAACAGAAAGGAAATTCATAAATTAAATTAGGCAAAGATATTTCTGGAGAGTCATGAGGTGAGGAATAACATCAGATAGAGACCCAGAGAAGCCCGTGACAAGAGATTTGATAGATTTGTCGTTTCTGACGTTTTTAGAACGCCGTTCGTGAGCGAGCAGCGATTAAGATGGGTCAGATTCGCGAGTCTTTGTGCCTCTTTCAAGCGCCTCTTTCACAGTGCCGAAGGCGCCCATGGAATGCGCATGGGTTCGAGAGACGGCGAAGAGGGTCGAGGTAGCAAAGCTACCGATTGGAGCGCGTGTTCCTGGGTCGCCCGAAAATCAGCCAAATCCAGGTCGCTTAGCCCGGCCACCGCATTTGAACTTCCGCTGCTGCATGCATCTCCAAAGCTGCTTTCCCTCGCTGCTCAGCTTGTGCTGGACGTAGCCGAACCCCTCCAGGACCATCAGCGGCTTGCCTCGCGACGTGCGCATCTTTTCGGCCATTTTGAATCTGAAATCAGCGAATTAATCCAGCGTTTGGTGAAAAAACGGAGAAAATTGAGCTGGATTAATTGCTGATTTCAGATTCGTTCCCAAAGGCCACACGCAACCCTCCTGCAAACATTCGAGACGCACATGTCTGGTTTGTGTCTGGGACGCAAATGTCCGGAACGCAAATGTCTGGTTTCGCGGGACGCAAATGTCCGGTCACCTTGTTTGTAGAAAACCGGTTGTAACCTCACAAAATGTGCAGACTTCGGTAAGAGCGAGTATGATACAGCTAACACTCATGGATCTATCGCTGTTTTCCACACTATTGTCCCCCTATTATTAGGAATTTAGATTTTGTCCAGATTTCGACATAAAATTTTTTATGAAATTTCAATATTTGCAATGGTTCGCATTTCGTAAAAGTAAGGATATCGGTCTGCTAGGATTCGCTTAGATATTTTGGTGTTATGAGTGACTTTGACTAGTCGAATTTCGAAATCGCTTATGGTTTGCTGGTGCTAAACGGAAACTGAAGCTTCAAAATCCGTGAAAGGTTTTCCGAACCCTTCTGATCGCTTCGTTTCAGCACAAGAGCTTGATAACACTTTCGGAATAACCAAAAACGCATCGAAACCATGGAGTCGTCGTCGGAAAGCG
Source organism: Steinernema carpocapsae (assembly GCA_000757645.3). Lineage (NCBI taxonomy): Eukaryota > Metazoa > Nematoda > Chromadorea > Rhabditida > Steinernematidae > Steinernema > Steinernema carpocapsae. Next base: position 1,313,174 of record AZBU02000012.1, on the reverse strand, counting down.
AAGGAACCTAGCGACCGAAGACCTCCAGGAATTCCAAGCCGCCAGAAAGCCGAAAACGCCACAAGAGAGCCCTCAATCTTACGATCACAATGGGTCACGAATTCATATGCAGAAGTTGAAAAATATATGCATTATTAACAAGGTATTTACATTATATACATGCGGCGACGACGTTGCTGCCATTGGCGATGCTCCTGCTCCGGCTGGCGACGCTTGCGGCGGCGCGACGGGAACTCGAAGCCGGTGAAGTTTTTTTGGTCCATACCCGGAGGCGGGTTTACGAAGGAGTCACGGGGGACTTGGCCGGTAAATTCGGCGTCGAAGGACGCTGTCGGGTCCGCGCTGCGCTCCGGGACGTATGGCGGGACAACCGCCTTCCTCCGCAGCTGCTCCCAGTCGAGGCCGGCAAACCACTGGTGCTCCTTGATCTGCCAGGCACCCTGGCTTCCCAAGCGTTCCATCGGGTTGCGGGTCAGGAGAGCCCACAGGAAGTACCGGGTGGCTCTGAGCAGGTGAGGCGGGAAAATGAGCCTGCCCCACCTGATCGTCCTCACCAATTCCTGTTCATCCTCGCTTTCGAACGGGACGGAGCCGGTGAGCATCTCGAAGAGGAGAGCTCCCATCGACCACCAGTCCACGCTGAAGGAGTAGCCCCCATCGCCGAACACCTCGGGCGCGATGTAAGGGAGGGTGCCGGCCTCGTCGAAGGCGCGGTCACTGCTCGAGCAGAGCTTGTGGACGAGTCCAAAGTCCGCGAGCCTTATGTGACCGTCGATGCCCAGGAGCAGACTGTAAAGAAACAATTTAGACTCCGTTTTCACGTTTCAACTTACTTGTCAGGCTTGATGTCCCTGTACACGTATCCACGGGAGTGGAGTTCTTCCAGAGCCAGCGTCAGCTCTGCCGCGTAAAAGCGGACTTCGCGCTCCGTGAAACGACCACGACGGTTCATCGCGCTCCACATGTCCCCGCCGCGCACGAACTCCATCACCATGTAGAGTTTCGCGGGCGTTTGGAACGCTAAAATGAGATGCATAAGACCAGAAGATGAAGCACAAGACTCACCATAATGGAGGCTGACGATGAACGGGTGGCTGATTTGGCCCATCACGTGGCGCTCCTGCAAGAGGGCGCGCTGCTGCTCGGCTAGAAGAAGGGAAGAGATGAATATCAGAAATGGGGAGGAGAGAACTTACGATCGGTGCATTTCTTTTGGACCTTCATGGCGTACAGTTTCCCCGTGTCACAGCCGCAGGTCTTCTTCACGAGGAACACCTTTCCAAATCCGCCTTGTCCGAGAACGCTAACGAGCTTGAACAGGTTGGCGAAGGCGGGTCCGGGCGCGCAGGTCATCTTGTCGGGTAGGGAAGGAGGTGATGAGTTTTGGAGGGTCCTCGGAGGGACGGAAGGCGTTTGTTCGGCTTGTGGCAAGGTTGTTCTCGACGGTCTGTAACCTGGAATGAATGAAAGCGATTAGAATCGTTTGGACCTCCGTAGCAACTCGGAAACGAAACACGAAGTAATCACGACAAAACGGAATAAGCGAGGAAAACGTCTCACATAATACGCGACAGGCAACACCAGTTCAAGTGACAGCGAATTCAAGTCCAAATGAATCCACGCATGTTGCAATAAGCACAGCGCAGCATCGCCTAATTCTAATCATAACAATGTTGGATTTCCGCAAAGCTTGGAAATACATGACGCATGTTTGAGGACGTTTGATTCTTGGCTTCATAACGCAGGCTCACTTGTACTCCTGTTCCTGGAATACTGCGATGGATATGAGGAGCTTGTGATCTCGTTTAGTTAGGACGCACGCACCTGAAACATTGAAACTGGTCAAATGAAATGTCCACGAACTCCCCGCCAACCAACGCTGTAATCACGAACACGCAAAGTGATTGTTCTTATTTGGTAAGCTTACGCAAGAGCAGAAACGTGTCGGAAAGCAGGTGACGGCAAATGGGCGCTCCGACCCGAATTTAAGCAAAGCGATGGTTGGCGGAAACTCAATTTAGCTTTTCAAGAAGACGCACAGCAGTGACGTAGCATTATAGGACATTAACGAAAAGGAAAAGTTGGCGCAGAAGCGATGACACGGTGGAGCGCGATGACTCTCACGATTAGCCCACCTGAAAACAAAGCAGATCGTCGCAGCCACGCAGTACTACAGGACAGTTTTAAGTATCCCCAAGTGAGCAAGCGAGCACGAGCAGCTGAAGCCGCGAGCAAAAAAGACCCACAAGCGAGAAACGCGGCATTCCACTCCGCCAAAGGTTACCGAATGCGCAGCAGCCTCACGAGCGACTTTCTACAGTGCAGTCCCTTTCCACGCGGGACCGCGTCGTTAAAACGCACTCAAACGAAGCGGCGACGACGGCGAAGGATTTCAAAATTCAACTTTCCCGCGGGCGAGTTTGCAACGCTGGAAGCGCAAGCTGGCATAGAGAGAGAAGAAACGCGGGACGAGAGGTAAGTCAGTACAAGACTCACGAGAAGGTATCCTGCAGCTGCAATCTCGCTTCATACATTCCAAGGCGAGCTGGATCAACGGGATCTGTAAACGGGTGAACAGAGGGCATTGAAGAGCGGTTCCGCCGGCATCGCAACTTTCTTTCGTAAACCTCGTAGCGGACGCTTCCTCCTGAAGCCTCACAGCCTTCGTCCCGGGTGTCTTCGTCCCCTACGCCAGCTTGTTGAGCTTCCAGTACTTAAAACTGAAACCGCGGGAAATTCAAAATCCCTCAGCCTCGCTCGCCGCTTCGTTTGATCCGTTTGAATTTCCCGCGAAATTCCCTGTTGAATGTCGCACGTGTGGCTGCTGCGCTTTCGGTTTATTTTGCCACGACGGCATTCCGCGTTCCTCGCTTGTGGGTTCGTGGGTTGCTTTCGTGTATTTCGTGTTGTAGTTATGTTGTCTTTGTGTTTCGGGTTGTCATGATTCGTGTTTCGTTTCCGCGTTTACGGAGATCCAAACGATTCTAATCGCTTTCATTCATTCCAGGTTACAGAGCGTCAAGTACACAACCTTGCCACAAGCCGAACAAACTCCTTCCGTCCCTCCGAGGACCCTTCACAACTCACCACCTCCTTTCTTACACCACAAGATGACCTGCGCGCCCGGACCCGCATTCCCCGACCAGTTCGAGCTCGTCAGCGTTCTCGGACAAGGCGGTTACGGAAAGGTGTTCCTCGTGAAGAAGACCTGCGGCTGCGACACGGGCAAACTCTACGCCAGAAGGTCCAAAAGAAGATCGCAAATCGTAAGTTCTCTCCTCCCGATTTCTGATGTTCATCACCTCTCTTTTTCTAGCCTACAAGCAGCACCAGGTCCTGCAGGAACGTCTCGTGATGGGCCAGATAAGCCATCCGTTTATCGTCAGCCTCCACTACGGTGAGTCTTGTGCTTCATCTTCTGGTCTTATGCATCTCATTTCAGCGTTCCAAACGCCCGCGAAACTCTACATGGTGATGGAGTTCGTGCGCGGCGGGGACATGTGGAGCGCGATAGACCGCCGCGGCCGCTTCACGGACCGCGAAGTCCGCTTTTACGCGGCAGAGCTGACGCTGGCTCTGGAAGAACTCCACTCCCGCGGCTACGTGTACAGCATCAAACCGGACAAGTGAGTTCTTAAGCAAGGGAAAACAGGATCTGAATTGTGCTCTTTTGTAGTGTTCTGCTCGGCGTCGACGGACACATCAAGCTTACGGACTTCGGCTTGGTCCACAAGCTCCGTTCGCCCCGGGATCGCGCCTTCAGCTTACACGGGAACCCTCCCGTACGTGGCTCCCGAGGTCTTCGGCGGAAGGGGCTACTCCTTCGACGTGGATTGGTGGGCATCTTGTTGGTAAGTTTCAACCTTCTTTTGACGGATGGTATTGAACTTTGTTTCAGTTCGAGATGCTCACCGGCGCCACTCCGTTCGAAGGCCAGGACGACCGGGAGACGACGGAGAACATCAAGCGAGAGACGCTCGTCTTTCCTTCGCACGTTCTCCGCACGACCCGGCTCTTCCTGCGCGCCCTCATCACCCGCAGCACGGAGTACCGCCTGGGACACCATGGGGCCTGTCAGGTGAAAAAGCACCCGTTCTTCGCCGGCGTTGACTGGGAGCAGCTGAGGAGCAAGGCGATCTCTCCGCCCTACGTCCCGGAGCGCCGCGCGGATCCGACGTCGTTCTTCGACTCAGACTTCACCGGAAGAGTCCCGTTCGACTCCAGCGTACACCCGCCTCCGGGTATGGACCAATCCAACTTCACCGGCTTTACCTTCGCATCCAGCCGCATCTCCAATCGCCTCCAGCTGCTGAGGCGAGGATCGATGCGCATCTGCCTGTGGAAGCAGCGTCTTCCAAGGATCCCGAGCGACCACTGACCCATGTAAATAATGTATATAACTACTTGTATATAATGTAGATAGCTGTAAGTAATGTACATAACCTGTAAATAGCTTGTACATAATGTAAATAAATTTGTTGACCAATTGCGATTGAGAGGTTCATGAAATTGGAAGTCAGGGTAGGCCAAAAAGTTTGAAGGCTGGTTGGTCATTGGCCAATTGCCCTCCGTCGTCTACAAGCGGCTATAGGAAGGCTTCAGGCGCAGATGAGAGACGCTGTTGCATGACCGGTCAGCGCATGACAACGTGCCCAAAATGATGTTCGCCTAAGCGTTCTGTCCTCGGTCGTGTCTAGACTTGATTACGTTCCTCAAGTTGACTTCATTTCTGCTTCACTGCTTGAGGGAAACCGTCGGGAGCAAAAGGGATTGACGAAACAGGTCTTTGGAACGTTTTTGGAAGTTTCTGATGCATCATCGCCTCCATTTCCTCGTCTGGCTGAAGTGAGTTCCGTCGCAAGTGAATCTCTCGTTGGACTTGTCCTCTGCACGACGTTTTCGGCTTTCCGTAGGCTTGGAATCGCTTGTAGAGTCTTCGGTCGCTGGGCTCCTTTGCTGTTGGACAACGGTTCTACAAGTTCTACAATCCATGCGTTTTCGGTCATTCCGGAAGCTTTCTTGAGTGCTTGGGTTGAAACGAAGCGATCAAGGATTCGAAAACAAATTTGCCAATTTGAAGCTCGAAAACGAATCCGGATTCCGTGAATTCGCATGTTAAAACTTCTGTTCTCGTTTTGCACCAACACGCGACTAATTTCGAGCATGTAAAAGTCACTCACAGCACGAAATACCCCTGCAAATGGGACAGGTCTAATTTATGGCATCTATCACCGCTTTCAGAAGCCTTCGGCGCAAAAGCCCGTGCCCATGAATTGAATGCTGCAACGTCCATGTTATTCAGAAGCTGCGGCCTCACAGAAGCCTCGGCCATGAATTAGACCTGTCCCTGCAAATGCCAGTAAACCTGTGTGTAGGATACCTGCCAGCGAACAAGCCCGTCCCTGGCCTCAATATCGACGACGCTGTTGATTCAGCGAAAACCTGCAATGCGGGGCACGGGAACCACGATAAAGCAGAGAATTTATTCGCGTAGTGGCACACAAATCATAGTATTCACGTTCACTCACCACGTCGCGCGGCAGTGAGCCTCGATGACCGGCGGAGCTAGGGTCTTCGTGGCGGGACCCAGACGATCGCCTAAATGAGAGCGAGGGGTGGCAGGCTGCCTACACCTCCCCATCCTCAGACGCGAGGCGAAACGAAATCTGGGCTGCGAAACACAACAAACAAAACAACAATGAAACAAACCAACAACAAAAACAGTAACAAAACAATGTACAATTAAAAGGGTCCGGCCTCCGCTGGCGCTTCGAGCTGTTCACTTGCTCGGTCGAGGCTTCAGATTCATGGGGAGCCTGGCGATTTCGCTCAGGAACGCGATAACGGTCGTTCTCATGGCCTGGGACATGCGCCCTTCGTCGTCGATCTGTTTAGACACTTCACGTCCATGGAAGAAATATGTTATGAGCGAAAGACGCCCGACTGCGCACACGAAGCGTTGTTGCTCCGAAACGGTAACCACTTCCAGTAGCTGGAGCCAGTGGGCGTACTCCGAGAGAGCGGAGCGAAGCGGAGGAGAGGCGACTACGTAGAACGAGGCGCGTTCTTTCGATCTGCGAATGAGACGGCAGATGGCGCGGCTCGTGAGTCCCAGGTCGTTGTTCGACGCAAACGCGTGGCTAATTCCCACGATCACCGCCGTGGATCGGTCATCGTTGATGTTCCAAGCGTCAAGCTCAGCCACCGACTTCACCGAGCATACCGTGCTCTGGGAACGACGAGCGATATCCGTTGCGAAGGCGTCGCCGAGAAACAGGGTCTGCTCCGGAAACATCACGGCCAGTCGAGGGTTCTGCCTCGTCGCTGATGTCGTCACCGTCGTCGGCGTCGCTGTAGTGCTGGTCGCTGCCTGTGCAACCCTCATTTTGCACTTCAAGGCTCGTGCTGCGGCTTTCAGTTCGCTCACGTGGACGAATGCCTTCGCGATTGCGTCATCCATTTCCTCGATGGCGTCGCTGGCCGTCTTCTGCGCTTTCTCTGCTTCCTCCCCGGTGATCTGGTCGATGAATTCGTCGAAAACGATCCGTTCGGCGTCCACATTGTCTATCGCCTGCTGGAAGTCCTCTAGAAGCAGCTCGATCATCGCGAGGCGCTCAGCATCCTTCGGTGGCGTCACTTCCTGGTCTGGTGTCGCGTCCTCCATCGTCTGCTTCATTTCGTTGCGTGACGTCGCCATAACCGCCACCATTTGGTTCACTTTTCGCGTAAGCACCGATTGGCGTCCAGTTGTTGCTCGCGTCATCTTTGCGGATGGCTTGCGGGATCGTAGACCTGCAATGAAACGCGAGATCATAGAAACGCTGCACAAATAAACGAATTCTGGTCAAAGCGGGCCAGCTGGATCGTTGACCTGCGACGACGTGCAAGATCGCGGAAGCGCTGTTCGACGCTGAATACGCTAAAAAAACACGGGAATTTCGCGGATGAGGGCGAGATATTTTCCGGGTCGGTTCGACGGAGTGTGTTCCGCACCGAGTTCCGGGCACCAATGTAGGATATTTTCCAGCGAACAAGACCGTTCCTGGCCTCAATATCGACGAAGCTGTTGATTCAGCGAAAACCTGCGAATTTATTCGCGTACTGGCACACAAATCACAATATTCACGCTCACTCACCGCGAAGCACGTCGCGCGGCAGTGAGCCTCGGTGACCGGTGGAGCCAGGGTCTTCGTGGCGGGACGCAGACGATCGCCGAATGAGAGGAGGGGGTGGTTTTAGGCTGCCTACAATTGTCCACACCCTCATCGATTGCAAACCATCCATCGCAAATACCGAAATTCCACAACTCCTTTACTGCCAAAATCTGGACAAAATGAATTTCTACTATATGAGGTACTGATAAAAGAGTAGGTAGAACATGGTAAACTTTCCAAGGAAAGCAGCAGAGATCCATGCGGGAGACCGTAAGCAGGCAGCGCTGTTCGAGAGGTAGCAAAACAGGCCACAAGAATGAAGAAGCTACAATGAAGCCAGGGTCTTTACGGAGGACCTTGCTGTCCAGGCATCTCCTCCTCCGCTTCCTCTTCGTCCTCCACATCGCTTCCCACATCGATTCCTTCATCGAAAGTCGGGTCGAGCTGTTCCGGGAGAGCCTGGACGTGCATCACGGCGGCGCTAACGTGAATTCGGATCCGGCGACATTGAAGAAGCACCGCCGCTTCGCCGTGTTCCTCTTCTTTCGTCGCGGTTTCGCTGTCCACAATCTGGACCTTGCAGCTGGATCCATCCGAGGAAGCGTCCTCCGCTCGGCGTTTACGGCTTTCCGGGACTTTTTGCATAAATTCAGCCGACGTTCCAACTTCTTCCACGGGCCCTGGAGTCACACCTGCAATTGGAAATCGATTATTAGGAATTGAAGCTTATCTCACTTGGAACAGCAACATCTTGGTTGTTATTTAACGATTGGTTCATCTCTGATAGGTTGAATGAGGATGCGCCGGCCATATCTAAATCGCTAAAACGAGAAGCTTAGCCTGACCAAAAAACCTAACAAACACCTAGAGATTCTCCAGGGTAAGAAACCCCTGAAAACAGTCAAATCCAACACAAAATGCTCAGAAATTTATTGAAGGATAGAGGTAAATAGAGATCTAAAGCTACGTACAGTATATTAAAGTTTCACCAGTGGACACCGGCAGGAGTAGAAAGGAATGCAGAAGAAGTTTTTGGGACAGTCGGGTCGTTTAGGGCGGCAGAAGACGCTTCTCACTGTTGTGGCTGTGGATTCGGCGGCTGAGCCTCATTTCCTTCGTCCTCGGACTCGGAAGCCTCCGAGTCGCCGGAAACGAATCCTTCGTCGGGTTCCTGAGGTCCTTGAGCGTCAGGCGGGATTTCTCCCGGCATATAGAAGGCCGGAAAGTCGAAAGCGGCCCAATGCTGGCCGAGTTCGACGGGCTCGGGTGGTTCTTCGATGGCTCGTAGGAACTCGAGCATGATTGGATCCGGGAGCCTCGGCCAGCCGGGGTCGATAAAGTCGATTGGACCACGGTTGGCAGCCATCCTGGAACTTCAGATTACCATATTTAAGCACATAAGAAGCAGATATCAAAGGTCAAAACCTCGGCTAAAAAACACGATTTAAGAAATGATTTTATTGATGCCCCGAAATTCAAATTGAGAGATCCTTGAGATAAAGGAAACAACGAAAACAAGAAACAAAACAAGGAAGGGCAGCGATGGGCAAAATTGGACGGATGATATGTTGAGGAGATGATATGTAGGCTAACTCTGCTTAGAATTTGGGACATTTAATGGGGGTCGGGAACGTGGTCGAGGCTGTTGGAGGAGTTGGAGGCGACACCCTCGTCAGTGTCATCTCGCTGCTCTTCGTCTTCGGACGTCTCTTCTTCGTCTTCATTCTCTACATCTGCTTCCGGTACAGCTGGCAGAGCTGCTCCCGCTCCGTTATCACCGAACTGATCTCTGTACCATTCGGTCAGCTCTTCAAGCAACCCGTCAGAAACTCTCATTCCGACTCGTTCCATGGCGATTCGGATATTCTCGCCGAGGTTGAAAACGGCTGAACTGCTGGTCTGCTGTTCTCCAACCTGCCACATCAGCATTTGGATCCCCTCAGGATCGTTCAAGAACCTGACCACGGCTTCGCATTTTTCTCGGGACCAGTTAGGATTCCGCACCTGCACCTGCTCTATCGTAGGAACCTGGGCGAAGTAGTTCCGGCGCTCGCGTTCGTTCTGAAAGAATTCGAATCTCTGGTCGAGTTGACGGCTTTCGCGTAGACTGGGGTCTTCCCACACGTCTTCGGGGGCTTCTTGGTACGGTTTCAGGGGGTTTTCCTCTTCCTCGGGCTCACCCTCAAAAGCTCCAAGAGCTATACCCTCATACAGCCTTCGATCAACAAGGGGCTGGTCGGGACTCACAACGAAGGCTTCCCAGTCATCTTCCAGGTCGAAGAGCCGATTCATGCGCTCTGCAGCGGTTTCGACTCTTCGTTCCACAGGAATATCTTCTGGGCCTTCCACAACATCGAGGTTTACCTGTAATATGGGTTCTGGAGCTTGTCGAGATGTGGAATGACCCGGCCTTCCGGGGCTGAAGAGCGAGGCAGCTCTTCCGGATCTCCCTGGCGGTCTTTCCCTGTCGTTCCTCGCTCTTTCCTCAGCGTCTTGTCTTTCAGCAGCTGCGTTTATTTGCTCCCTAGTGAGTCCGGAAGTCGAGGGTTGGTTGGGATCTTGAATGCGCTGCTGAGGTTCTTGATGGGGCGGCTGAGGTTGTTCCCCAGGCTGATTCGGGTCCTCCAGATTCTCGTCCGACGGCACTCTTCGGAACACACTCGGATGGAGTGGAAACATGTCCGTATACTGCTCATTGAACTCCGCGGCTTCATCGTTGAGCAGTCCGTAGTACGCCTCCACCGTCAGCGTAGGCTTCTCTGGGTAGTAACGCCTGACGAGTCCGTACGCGAGCATTAGGTCAAAAAAGGCCTCGTAACGGTCTCTCCTATCCTTGCACTTGTCCACTTGGTTAGCGACTTTCGTTGTCATATCCCCAAATTCGTCCTCCAGGTCGTCTTCCGTGAACTCGCTGTAATATGCGTAGTCGTCCGGGAAGTAAAGGGCCACGTGCTGAGGTCCAAACTCCCAGAGATATCCGGATGTGCTCCTGACCAGGTTCTCGTCGTCCGGATCGTCCCTTCGCGGGTGGTCGAAGTGGCGCATCGGCGTGATATTCTTCGGGGTTCCAAGAATGTCTTCGTGATTGGCGAGGAATCGAGCCAGGTAGTAGGGATTCAACACGCACTTCTTATCGTCGATTTTGGACTCGACTTCGAAATTCTCTGATAGAATAATACACATCGGGTCCGTTGGATTATCGGACGGATGTGCATCTTCTGGATGGGACTCGTCTTCGCTCTGGAGATCCTCTTCTTCTTCATCGCTCTGCAGATCAGCGTCTTCGGACACGTCTTCATCATCCTCCTCGCCGACCTTCATTTCCTGAGGTGCTAGGATTGGCGCAGGGAGCTGTAGATTGAAGATAACTCCTGTTCTCGCATCTAAAAGCGGCATTTAATAACGTAAAAACGATTCCAAAACCTACCAAACGTTCCGCTAACGGGGACAAACTGTCCTAACTCGTTTAGCAGATGGGTGACCGGGACGTAGAGAGGAGCGGCGTTTTGAGCTTCGTTTTGCTCAGGAATCGCGGGAAGCGGGATGTTCTCCGGTCGTTGGCTGACGCTCGTCATTGCGCCTTCGCCATCCGATGATGATTCCAGGATTTCCCGGCGTTCGAGGTCATTTTGGAAGCGTTCGTGAGCTTCCGAGCTGACGTTGACCAGTTATAAGGGTTCTGAAGGCTGTAGGCTCGCTTACCTTTTGATCCTAGCCGATGAGTTCCCATTTGAGGTCACTGGCTCCGTTTCAAACCCGGATTCCTCCATCCTAGCCGCGCTTTTCAGCTGTTCCGTAGATCCGAAGCGTCGATTCACCTCCGCTTGTGGCATTTCCGAATCTAAACTTGAAATTTAAGATTTTCACTTTAAGGATGGTCCTACCAGTGGTCTCCATATCCGTTGTCTCATCAATCAACTTCCCAGCAGGTATGTGTTTAGGAGGAATCTCCAAAAGCACGTCCGTATCTCGAGGTTCCCTCAGCAGCATCGTTTGCTCCTCTCTTGCAATGTATCCGATCTCCGTTGTCTCCGTTACAGGATCGATTCCGCTAGGGTCAGCAGAGCTTCCAGGTTTGGAAGAAGCCCTGGACACGTGGCCGATAGACTGAGCGAGTTCTGGTGAGATGCGTTGGTTCGGAGGAGAGATGCGGTTCCCTTGAGTGACGATCTCGTCCATCTCCATCGCGCGGATGTCCGAAGGCGTCTTCTCGCGTTGTCCTGGAAGCGCTCTCCAAAGACGTCGAAGGAATCCGTCGCGGGTCGAGTAGAAGTCCGGGTAGCCAAGTTTCTCGCGACTTGTCGAGTTGAGCAGAAAAACGAGAACGACGAGCAGGGGCATCGCGGGGAAGAACACGTGGATCAGGAAGTGGATGAAGAGGTGATTGTCGTATTTCGGCTGAACTTCGCAGTGAGGGGAGCTTGCGGTCCTGAAAATGAAGTGATCATCATTGAATCTTCGAGCTTTTAAGCATTAAAATTTGGACCGCCCACTATCGAAAGGTCTTTTGTGGGAAGTTCATTTAAGGGTTTTAAGTTCTTCCTAGAATCGTTCTTCCGGAAACGAAAAAAGGCACGTAAATGACAGCTCTCTAGGTTTTTTCGTATCAGAAGGAAAATATCAGAAGATACAGTACCCTCAAAGGGTACTGTATCTTCTGATATGAATTTCCGGCTAACTAAGTAGGTCGCATAAGAAACATCCTCATAGGGTGATGTCCTCATTAGCATTTCACATTTTCAAAAATGTCAATTTTTGGAACTAATCGAAAGTCAAATCAAAGATCAAATCGAACCGCTTAGATGAAACAGTACTGTTACTTCTACCCGGTTAACTAACTAATAAGACCGCACAAGAAACAATTAAGCGCTTTAAGCTCCTCCTAGGATTGTTCTTCCGGAAGCGAAAAAGACCACGTAAGTGGCATCTTTTTATGAATGATGTCCTTGTTAGCATTTTTAACGTTTTGAAAAATGTCAAATTTTGGAACTAATAAGCGAAGGTCAAATCGAACGACTTGGATACTCTCTCCTCAAAGTGTACTGTAGCATCTAAGGCCAAATTGCAGCTACCCAAACTTAAAAGGTTGCATAAGAAACATTCTCACAGGTTGATGTCCTCATTAGCATTTCCCACATCTCCTAAAATGTCAATTTTCAACTTTTCCAAGGTCGAATCTACGTCATTCGATCTACCGTACACCTTATCTCCTTTCCTAAATGATCCAAACACTCACCTTCCAAGCATCTCTCTCCTCCTGGCCATCACATCCGCATTGTCCCACTGGTAGCTCGGGTGTTTCGACCAGATCGCGTCGGCTTTCGTGAAAGTTTCGTTCAGGGAACAAGTCAGCGATCGCATCACTTCCTCCTTTTCGGTTTCCACCGTGACGTCCATTGTGACCACGCGAACGGCTGTCATCATCGCCAAGGCCAGAAACAGAAACATAGCTACGCAACCTAAAATGCTAAATTCAAACCCAAAATGGACGTTTTCGACCTACAGATATACTTCTGAGGCAGCTCCATCGGGTCTCCTAGCTCCACCTCGCTTCCTTGTTCCATAGTTAGAAGCTGTTGCCGGAATTCTTGACGCAAACGGCGTGCAGGGTTGAATCCACGGTTCCTGAAGAGCGCCATGACCGCTAGAATCAAAGCAGGCAGGGCGATGACCAAAATCGGAATTATGACAAAGATGAGGAAGTCCGGGTAGCTTCGAAGTCCAATTCCACAGCTTCCGGTGGCTCCATCCACGTCCGTCTAAACAAGAATTTCAAAATCCGATTTTTGAAGCTCTGAACTCACCAGATTGAGGGCCTGCTGAGCGATCAAAACCCAAAATCCTGGTAAATAGACGGCATATAACAGCACCTCCCTCCAATCCGCGTTAGGCCTCTTCTTTCTTAGCTTCTCAATCAAAGCAGGCGCGGCGACAATAGCCAAAAAAACGGAGATCCAGGCAAAGCTTGTCCACAGGAAATAGTGCTTCAGGAAGGCGGAGGCGACGCAGAAGAAATTCAGGACCACAGAACGGATTCGGCCATCGTCCAGGCAGGTGTGTTCGGCCGTGAACGCCGTGACGAAGAGGATAAAGTAGTAGGAGCCGACGCAGAAGAGGTAGTTGCAGAGGGCGAAAACGGCAAGGCTGCGCTTGTAGATCAGCGTGATGATCCGGATCCAGATCTAAATTTGATCTTTAAATAAAGTGCCTAAGGATGATTCTTACCGCGGCGTAAAAAGCGATGACCAGTAGCACGAATGAAACCACAACCACGGACGTGGCATAAACGCCTAGGGAGGCTTGTTTGACCAGAGGAGAGCGGCACGGGAGATGGCATCCGTCGATGAAGGACTCATATTCCAGGGAGGTGGAGTTCACGAGGGGCCAGATGCATTGACCTGCCTTGGGGAGTCGTTCCAGGGATGGGTAGGGCATCTAAACACACTTTAAACATTTAAAGTTGTCTTCAAACCTACTTTGCAGTCGAGGCCTTCTTTGAAGAGCCCGCGGCCTCCCGAGCGGATGCTTCCATCGGCGTTGACCTCATCTTCACAATCCAGAAATACAGGCCAGTAGCCCAATTCTTTGATGTGGCTGCAATCCTCCTTCGCCTTGATACAGAAGCCTTTCTGGAAGACCTCCCACACTTCGATTTTAGCCGCCTGAAAAATTCGTTTTAGTAAAGAGCCCCAAATAGTGTAGTCCCCGCCCATATGCAGAGAGGTGAATGGCCTCCAAACACCAAATAACCGTCCTATCAACTATAATCGATGGAGCCACATGTGCTCTAACAAGCGGAACCGGTTTTGAGAGGGACAGAACTGTCACCTGATAGCAAAACGGTATGCGGCCATGTGACCGTTGATGGCGAGAGGAGCGCTTTGGTCGATTAAGCAAATTTGGCTTTGCACGTTAATGAAAAACTAAATTGTGGCGCTAAGGTTATAGAATTGGTTGAGGTGGTTATGCGTTATGTAGCTTTAGTTCCCTCTAAAAGACCCTCATTTTGCTTTTAATCCTAAGCAGCTTTGACAAATGCCCTAGCCTTCAAAGAGAAACGTACCAAGATCAGCAAACACAAAATCCATGCGGATTTCATGGCTTAGGAAGACTCAGATTAACCTCTGCCAATCGGTAAAACCACTTAAACTGACAGGAATTAAAAGCGTCAAATCTTCCTTTTCCGCTACCCTCCCATCTTTCACCTTTCAGCACAAAAATGTCATTTGCGGACGACTTTGAATTCGAAGAGAGTCCATTCTGGAAAAGTTTAATTAAACCCGGATTACCTACGGAAAAAAGCCTCCTTGAAACTTCTTGTCTTCACTTGCAGAATCACCTTTCCTACCGTAATCCATTCTTAGGATTTATCCGTTTTCAGCGGTGCTGTTAATCTGTGATTAGTCTTCGTATTTCGATATCCAGCTTTACGTTGCCTTATGAGCCGCTATTACAAAATAAGCGATTTTCGAATTCGATATGCGACGAAATCAGGTGCTCTTGCCCGTCAGGCACATTTGCGCTCCCACAGCCCTATATCCCCTGGCTCTTAATTAACCGAGTGGGAATCAAGTCCCGTTAATTACTTTGTCCCTCTCACTCACATCTGACGCTGCAATTATCCCAAGCCTCACGTAATCTCTTTCCTCGGTCTCAAACCTAATCCACTAGCGTTCAGTTCCCTGGAAGATCGCTATGGAAACGATGCATCGGTGCTCCCAGCGGCTACCCCTAAAGACCACTTATGACAGCTATTGGCTGCGGAATACGGTGGCTAATTGGCGCGAGGTTACGCGGTTATGACGTTCAATCTCGTGAGGATGAGATTGCCGGGTAAACAAGTTGAAAGCGGGAATTAGGCGAGCAGGATAAACACGTCTTCTTAGAAAACTTGGGACATAATCACGCTTTAGGATGATGGCTTAATGCTTGAAAACCTGAAGCACAAAAAAGCACGCTCCAACACTCTTGTCAGACAGATGAACATTTGATTAAGCTCCTCAGGCTGGAAGCGACCGTCAACTGTTGTTTAGCACCAAGTGTCATTACAAACAGCTATAAACTGAGGGTGCATCCATTGTCGCACATCTTCCACACACTCACATGCACACAAGACACCACAGACGACGTTTTTATACACATTCAAACGGTATCAACACATACAATAAGGGAAAGTGCAAGCCCTTTGCTGTGCTTTACCGTGATCTGACCATTGATACTGTGGCCTACAGTACTCAAGGGCCTTCTAAGGGCTTCCTTGGCCCAACTCCTCCAGATGTGGTCCCCGAAATCTTAAAATGTGATTACCTGCGCCATTCCTGTGGTAAAGAAGGATCTGGTGCTGCAGGGACGGTACATCGTGGCACATATTAAGGGAGCGATCGAGTTCCAGCACCTATAAAATGGTCATTTAAGTCTTTAATTCTTTAGGTTGGTAATGTTACCTGGGAAATCTTTTGAGGACCTCGAACTCGTGGGGGAAGCGGTCAAAGTTCTCCTCCTCCACAGTATAATTGTAAGAGATTTGCATGCCGAAGCATGTATCTCGCTCATTGGGAAGCCTGCATTTTCCAGTTTGGGCCTTAAATTGACGGCGACAGGCTTTCTGGCATGCCCAGTCACCTCTAGCGCAACTCGCATCGTGATTTTTGAACTTCTCTGCCTGAAAGTTAACCTTAAGAGCATGGAAAGCACAGAGAAACCTACATGACTGTTAGGGTTTGAAGGCTTCAGGGCGAGATCATGAGCGTCATCGAGATACTCGACGTCTTCATGGTCGCCAAGCACGGAGCCTGAGATGCGTGTGATGCCTGATAAGGCTAAAAAGAGGAGTAGAAACGATTGTGCAATCATCGGAACGTCATAGGCACATCGACGGAGATCGAAAGACGGCACCCGGAGCTTAGAACGGAGAAAACCTGTAAGGGAAAAGCCAAATTAGAATCGAATATCGCAACATTTGGAGCGGCGATTGCACGCGAGGGGTGCAAGGACAAAAAGCGGCGCCGGCACCTCACCGCGATCGAAAACAGATGTGAATGGTCGAACGGGTCCCGCAGCGACGGCGCTCGGTGCCGGTCACGCGAAAGGCGCCGGACGCCTTCGCTAATCGAAGAAGCCGCCGAATCGAGGAGGCGAGTGAGCAGCAGCCGTGCGGGAAAGGGGCTCGAGAAGGTATGCAACAGGACGCGCAGGAAATCGAGCGCCGCGTTGTCATGGCAAGGAAAAATGTGCAAAGTCTTCATCTTGCCGAGAGCCCCCGGATAACACAAAATCTTAACGGCTTGGTTTGCAAGCGGTGGTTCAGTGGTAGAATGCTCGCCTGCCACGCGGGCGGCCCGGGTTCGATTCCCGGCCGATGCAAATTTTTTTGCAATTTGTGGTTAAGCCATTTTGTGAATCGATGCTATCGATCACTTTTTGTAATGCTGTTTGAGGATGTTGGCAGAAAAGTCCCGTTTTTGATGCTCGATGAAGGACGATGGCAGATAAGGAGAGAAAATGGGGTGGGCTGGGAGCAGATAAGGAGTTCTTATGGCTGTGTTGGTGTTTGCAGGGGCGAAGTTTTGCAGAGGGAGGGTGGCAGGTGACACTGAATAGGTGTAGGGTCGAATACCATCAAATTGGGTCGCCTGCAAGCTGAAACCTGTCCTGGTGGGATTATTGGACAAAGCAAATGTTCGTTCATAACTATCTCAGCCGTCTCATTGAATGTATCGGTAGTATAGTGGTGAGTATCCGCGCCTGTCACGTGCGAGACCCGGGTTCGATTCCCGGCCGGGGAGTAACTTTTTACCTTTTATCTCCATTCTTTCCATCAAATATGTACAATTATTTCACCGATTTTCCACTTCTTAATCATCACAAAGCGGCTTCTCAATCCGAAGCTTCATCGGCTCTTCAATCATGTCACCCTCGCGTCCCAGCGTTTCGTTAGCGGCGAATGCAGTTCCGTAATCGTCGAGCTCAGATTCCAGCATCTGAACCCCTTTTCCCAGCGTCAGAATCTCCTCGGCTTCTTTGCGAGGAATACAGTCCAGTTTCGCTTCTTGTTTGACCATTGGCGGCTCAATGTCTTCGACGCTTTGGGTCGTTAGGGGTTCCCTGGGGTCGCCAAGTTGCCTGTCCGGGAAGGTGAGGTAGATTTTTGGAGTATCGATCGCGGGAAGCAGTTTCGCAGGGTTCTTCATTAGCTCGTAGTCGTTGTAGTCGAGAACCGAGTAGGGGGATTTCACCCCGTCGTTCATCATCATCAGCTTTTCTGAAACGGTTACAGTTAGCTTCAATTCTTAAACGACGCTTATCAACTTTTCATTCAGTCTTTTCTTATTTTTACCTTTAAGCCAATTTTCCATTTAGATACGTGCATCTTGCCTCTTTAAAGCAGTGAGCATACAACTTAACTAAAAGTTGAACGTCCTCACTTGAAGACGCCACAAAGTAGAAGAGGAAACTCGAAATATTAGAACTCGTTTTGTATTTTTAGTCCAACTGAGTGCAGCTGCCCCTTACACAAGACCTACGGCTTAATTATCTCTAGGTTACGGTTATCACTTAGGACAAAAACTAAATTTAAGGGTCGAAGAACGCAATCCGTTACTGAAACGGAAACCGCAGACAGACTTTGCACTCATATCCATCCTCATATCAAGTACAACCTGCTCTCCTTCATGTGTCATTCTGTCAATCTAACTCACTTCTGATGTTTCATCTGCAAAACATAAACAAATCCCATCAGGTGTTCGCTAACGTCAGTGGGTATATTGGATTGCCTAAAAGTCTGCTAAGAGCCTCACTGAACCCCGCTGCCCTTGGTTTTCGAAACGTTTCCAGAATGTGCTGAGTCATGACAAAAAGGACATAAATTGTTCAATGCTAAATGACTCAACGGACTAAATGGCTCTCAAATTTCAAAGGCCAGATCTAGGAAAGAAGTTGGCAATGAGAAAGTCAGAAAGTCAACACCAATAAAACTCCGACTTTCCGACTTTTCGAAGAGGCAAACAGCGCGGCACTAAAACACAACTACTCCAGAAGCTCAAAAATAATAAAGCAAAGAATAAAAGACTTACCATCCTGCTCCGCAATGTCGATATACCTGGACACGACCACAGCCACGATTAGGGTCAATAGCACAAGCCTCCTCATTGCCACAAATATCTCTTCAGCTGTTCTGAAAAAAGAATCCCAAAGTAGCCAAAAGATCGATCTGCCCGGCGAAGAAATCAGCGAGCTATCAATAAGCCTCGTCTCCTGACGGAACTGAAGCTCTTTTCCTAGGGACACAATCGAAAGAGGCGTCAACTGTCAGAGGAGGTAGCACGCACACAAGTGACCGAGATCGCGCTCAGCAAAAAACAGCGGAGAACAGCCGATGAGCCTCCTCCTCTGGGCGAAAAGAGGGTCCATGACTCATTGCCGGAGGGCGGAAGAGAGGAGGAAAGAGAGGACACACCAACAACACTACAATTGGTACCCATCTGAATGGAGGAACAGGGGAAGAAGTGCATAAACGGAACCTCCTACTCCCTCTTGACTGTGTTGGGTACGGTTAAAAGGCGTGTGATCCGAACACAGTGGAACAGAAACCTGTTCGCGTGGAATTCGGATGTTGTACGGCAAAAACAAATGTTGTTCCAACGGAGCCACTTTTTGGGAGATTTTCATCAAAAGGGTGGGTCCAGCGTTAACTCAATCTATGACGAAATGAGGCTTAGATTAGGGTGCAGTCAGCTAGAGTTAAAAGTTCAGGATTAGGCCAATTATGAAAGCGTAAAAACGGCTTTATTTAACTAACAACATGCCTAAAACTAACATGAAGTGTACCAGGATAAGCTGTCACTATCTCCTTAGAAAGACCAACTATGGTCACGTAAGTCCTGTTTATAAGGTTCTCAGAGTTGAATAGACTGACGCAATATGCAAAACACCTTTTGATAACGTCGGCTGTTTACATTCTGAAGTTTTGGATCAAAGCTCTAAAGAATGGCCTCACACGTGAATATGTCACTATGTCTCAGTAGAACCTAAGAGCTCTCAAAACTAGCTTAAAATTTCAACCTTAAAATGACAAGGAATCCAGGTAATTAGGCCTTACGGCTACTGTCAAATGGCTAAAAGCATCCGAGATCCACTTGCTGCTCTTTATACCACAAAACCGAGAGATTTGATAATTATTACGCAGATCGTCGTATGACACACGTTCTTCTCCTTAAGCTCATTTCGAAGGGTTCAACTGCGTCATCACAGCCATCAGGAAATCCCGATCTGGCGCCACCATAATCTCGTGCTTCTTCGTCCTCAGTCGCAAGAAGGTCAGATCGTTCGTGGGGTCCATCTCCTTCACCACAGACATCGACTTGTCGCAGAGTTGGTGCATCAACGTCGCTGTTTGGGTCGTCATGGCTTCGTCGAGCGTGGATCGGATCACGCGTCCTTTGCTGTCCATGATCAGGACACCGACAACGTCCTTTTGCGCTTGGAGGCGTTTGATGGTTTCGTCCACGTTCACCGCGCCGTCGGACATCGTTTTCGGTTTCTGGAATTGTGATTTTAGGTGTTAATGATCTGAAGCATATTACTCGTGCTAAGAACGGGTTTTGTGGTCGGAGATTAAAGATGTGGATGTGTAACACGCAGAATAATGTAAACATTGATACACGGAGGATGGGTAGGGTGATGGATGGGATAAGGTGATTGGCGTGACCAAAGTTGGGCTAAGAATGTCAAAATAAATCGTTTTTTTGTAGGGTTCAGCGGCGTTAGAATTGCGCAGAACTTCCTGATCAATAAGGCACAACAACGCCAGCTTCCGTATTAAGATTCATTTGTCAAAGATGGTGTAACAAACACTAAAACTGCTCAAAAAAGTGGAAAAACAAATAGAAGTTTCCCAATCTGCAATGCCTGTTAGAGAACGCACGTATCATGGAGGTGCAGGTGGAGATAATGACGTAAAAACCCTATTTCAAAAGCGTTAAGCGTTCCTTCATGCAGCTAATGTTCAGAATTCTATGTCAGCTCAGCAGAAGCGTTCTAGTAGCTACGCTAGGTTCACAACAAAATATTCCGGGAATTCAGATGATCTTGGCTCACAGATTAAGACAAGAGCTCGCAAAACCGAGATCGAATACAGCTAATGAAACAGCTAAATACAGCGAAAACAACATTTTCGTGACTAAACGTTCTCAACGTGCCACCACCCACGACGGGAGAGCGAACCTAGCAACCAAAGAGGAGCGCGACATCGACGATGTTAAACGGTCTCGAATCGACTGCGCGCACGATCGATCTTGGAACTCAATCGTTAACTGATGTGGAGAACATAAAACGAAGCGCTAAAATGAGTTTTTCGGGGTGAGAACTTTACTAGATTGATGGGATAAGCGAGGCCTGGAGAAGGAACACAGGCGCAAAAGCCGGAAATCTAATGAAGACTTTTATACTGTAAGGCTGAAAGAAGAAGTTTTCAGGTTTCACAGAGATGTAAGCCGCTTGTAGCTTAAGAATAGTAGGCGTTTTGCTATATACAGACTGGCTATATAGTAAACTATGTCCTTAGTATAGTGGTGAGTATCCGCGCCTGTCACGTGCGAGACCCGGGTTCGATTCCCGGCCGGGGAGTAACATTTTGTCTAAATTGGCCATTCCCGCTTTTACAAGTTTATCTTGATTTTCAAGCACCTTGACAGCACATGAAACGTTGTTTTTCCTTAAGATTCAACTGCACTTTTACGGCCATCAGGAAATCTCCGTTCGACGACACATTGACCATAAGTTTGTGTCTCCTTGTTCTTAGGCGGAAGGAGGTGAGATCGGTAAGATCGACTTTCTGCACCTCCTTCACCGTCATGTAATTGTCGTCATGACGTTGTCGAACGTGGTTTTGAAGAACGCGACCTTTGTTCTCCGTGACCACCGATGACGTTCTTCAGGACACCGATGACGTTCTTGATCTCCTGGAGGTGTTTGATGTGTTCGATCACGTCGGACATCGCTTTGGGTTTCTCAAAATGATCATAACATAGCAGTAAGAGGAATGCGACCTCGTCGACATTAAACGACGTATCAATCAACTAGGATCGATTTCCAAACTCAATCGTTAATTGGAACATTCAAAAATGCGCTAAAACGACACTTTTTCATATTACCGAGGACACAACATAATGTATCCTCGGTAGTATCCGATAAGGTCACCGGAAAAGGAACTGCACCAACCACCGTTGACCGTCGCAAACTTGACCTCTCTCGCACCTCGTCTCTCTCCTATTTTTAACTCTCCCACGTCGCGCAAAGCCCTAAGTCCGTTACTGTGCTCCGCGCTTTGCAGTATTTTTTAGTTCTGGTAATTTTAGGGAGTGAACTCAAAAATGTCGTTGTCGGCTATCTTTATTCTCGATCTCAAGGGAAAGGTGAGTTATGGATAGTTACGCTTGAGCCCATAATTCCGAAATTTCAGGTAATAATCGCGCGAAACTACCGCGGAGATGTGGACATGTCCGTCATCGACAACTTTTCCCTGTGCTCATGGAAATGGAGGAAGAAGGCCAGCAGTCGCCCATAATCGCCACCCCCGAGGCCACCTTCGTGTACATCAAGTGCAATAACGTTTACTGTAAGCTTCTCCTTATCTCTATTCGCCTAAATAATCTATTTTAGTGGTTTCGACCTCGACGAAGAACGTAAACGTGACCGTGGTACTCTCGTTCCTCTACAAATGCGTCCAAGTCTTCACGGAATACTTCAAAGACGTGGAGGAAGAATCGATTCGGGACAACTTCGTCATCACCTACGAACTCCTGGATGAGATGATGGATTTCGGATACCCACAAACGACGGACGGGAAATCCTGCAGGAATATATCACCCAAGAAGGCCACAAACTGGAAGCGGCGCCGCGGCCTCCGATGGCCGTGACCAACGCAGTTTCGTGGAGGTCCGAAGGCATCAAATACCGGAAGAACGAAGTGTTTCTCGATGTTATCGAGTCGGTGAATCTCCTGGCCAACGCCAACGGAACTGTTCTGCAAAGCGAAATCGTCGGATCCGTGAAGATGCGCGTGTATCTCACAGGAATAGAAGTGAGATTAGGTCTTAATGATAAGGTTCTCTTTGAATCCAACGGACGTGAGTTATGGTTATCTTAGAAATCGATGTAAGAAGATATTTTAGGCAAAGGCGTAGAGCTCGAGGACGTCAAGTTCCACCAGTGCGTGAGGCTCTCGCGATTCGAAAACGACCGAACCATCAGCTTCATCCCTCCTGATGGAGAATTCGAGTTGATGAACTACCGACTGATGACGACGGTGAAGCCGTTAATCTGGATTGAAGCTGAGTTGGAAAGGTATTCGCACTCCAGGGTCGAGTACATGATCAAGGTAACACTCTGATCATGTTGGAAGCTAAACGAAACATTTCAGGCCAAATCGCAGTTCAAACGGCGTTCCACGGCGAACAATGTCGAAGTGATCATCCCGGTTCCGAACGACGCATACTATCCAAAATTCAAGAATTCCATCGGCGACGTGAAATATGCGCCAGAGCAATCCGCCTTCATTTGGACCATTAAGAGCTTCCCAGGTGGCAAGGAATACCTGATGCGCGCTCACTTCAGTTTCCCCTCCATAGGCAGTGAGGAGAAGGAGGGTAAGCCGCCGATCAAGGTCAAATTCGAGATTCCTTATTTCACGGCTTCTGGCATCCAAGTATCCTATTTTCTCCTTAAACCAATTTCATTTGCCCTTTTAGGCCCGCTACGTAAAGATCAACGACAAGACGGGCTACGAGGCTCCGTCCTGGGTTCGGTATCTCACGAAGAACGGCGAATATCAGCTCAGAACTCCATTCTAACCATTGTGAAGGAGTGATTCGACCGCTAAACCCCAATCCTGGCTCAATCTTCATGCATAACAAAGTCAACAACCTAAAAAAAAACAACAACTTATTCCAACTGGTGTTCCATCTTCTTCGCGGCTTCTTTGTGGCGCCTTTCGTAGGCTTTCCTCTGTGAAGGCTTGATCCTCTCGTAGGGTCGCTCCTTGTCCGCCATCTCCTTCTGCTTCGCCAAGAGCGCTTGGTAGATTGTCCATTCTTCCATGGACACGCCGGCCACGTCCGTCGCGAATTGGATGTCGGAGAGGTCGAGGATTCGGGAGAGGACTGGGTTTTCCTGCAATTAAGGGTTGGGGTTAAGCGCTTGGGAGAGGTAGGGACGACCACCCCCTGAATGGCAGAGGTCAAAATTAAAATTCAGCCTAGATATGATCACGTCTGGAAGGGAGACGAAAGCCAGACAGGAGCAAAGGAGCGGTCAGACTCATTTGAAGTCGATCTGAATGAGGTGAGCGGTTGCTCTGTGGAGCTCTCCTCAAGTCTCACAGTTTAGCGCTCCGATCTTGTTCAGTGACGCCTTCTTACCGACAGGAGAGCTGATCGTACGCTCATCAGAAGCCATCAAGCTCACCATTTTGTACTGCGGTTTCTTCGGATCCGGCGTCGTGTATTTCCCGACCTTCTGCAGGAACTCGTGCCTATTCATAATCTCTTCCAGATCTTTGCTAAACCACGTGGAGCATTGCTTGAATTCGTCGCCTTCGATCCGCATCATAAAGTAGATGTACTCGTATTTTTCTTCCAAATCTGTCAAGTTCATCAGCGCAATTTCCGGCGTGTTTTCTAGCATCGCACAGATCTGAAATAATGTGCCACTGTAATCGAATTCTTTCAGGTTTCAAGATACCTCGCCTCTAGAGAAGAACGACGTCAGGCCTTCGATCAACTTGCCCATGTTCTTCCCGTCGCTGGTGAAGAGGATCGCAGGACATCGCCGGACGACTTTCCCCATCTTCTTGCCGGCCAGGATGCCGGAGTTGAAAAACACCGACATGCGCTCGAAGATCGATTCCTTGGAGACGGAGAGGAGCTCATCTGAGTAGCTAAACAAAGCGCGTTCGTTAGGATAATCCACTTGGACGCTTGAGCTCACCTGGCCAACATTCTCATGGCGTCCTCAAAGGTCATGCCGCATGTTTCCACGAGGAGTTCGAGGACTTGCATTGATTTCTCGCCATTCACGACGAGCGCTTTGAAGAGTTCCGATCGTTTTACGAACGCGTCGAGCAGGAATTGGGGCTTTACACCTGAAGTTCAAACAGTTCAAGCGTCATGGACAACAGAATCTAAAGGTGCAATCTACTTTCGACGTGTCTAGACAATACAAAATAAAAAACTCAGACAGTAATCTTGCTGCCTAGACACAAAACACCTGTTTCCAGACGTCTACACTCCAAAGCAGCCAAATTAATGTCTAGACACAGGGTCGCAGCGCGGTCTAGACATGGTGGTTTGACACATTATTTTGCCCACGGATTGTCTGAAATTGGTCAATAGTTTCTGAAACGGTGCTTTTTGGCACTTTTCTTTTCAAAATCCGTCTGAAACATGCTTCCTGTTCACAAAACAGACATTGAGACCTCAAATCCTTGTCTGGACAATCCAAAACCAGACTCACCGGTGTTTACAAGCGTGTGGAGAGGCTTCAACATCGTTTCAACGGCGTCTTCGTCGCCCAGCGGGAGGATGAACGTCCTTCCTTCCTTCTGGTGCTCGCTGGTGATGCGCTTCAGCATCGCCGGGCCGACTTGGAGTTCTGCTGGCGAGTAGGGCACTCTGGCGCTCTGATCGGGGGCCGTGCAGAGCGTTCTTCGGTTGAGGAATCGTCCTAGAAGGTTTCGCGGGATTCTGGACGCCATTTTGGGCCTGAAATCAAAGCAGATCAATAGAGAATAGCTGATAAAAGCTCCATGGTAAGGAAAACGCGCTCACAAACCTTTAAAACACCACATTTTGGGAGCAAAAAAGCGAGATTTAACGGAAAATCTTTGCAACCTTGAAAATTGCGGATCTGCAAAAGCGAAAACAGTAAAACTCGGATTTTTGCAACCGAAATTGAGTGATTACGCTGTGGGTGGCCGTTTAGGAGAAATCAGCGGTGATGCAACCTGACAGTTCGCTATGTAACCCAGAAACCAGTCAAAATTCATTTACAGAAATAGTTACAAATAGAGAGCAAAGAAAACCAGTAGAGAGAGAGAAACAACGAAATTGAGATTACGATTACTGGGGAGAGACGAAATTATGCGTTTTCGGAAATCACACGGTTCTGAGCTGATATTCGCCGTTCTGCGTGATGTATCGGACCCAAGGGAGAGCCTGGTAGCCGCTCTTTTCGATGATCTTCAGGTAGCGGACCTGAAATGGCACATTTAATGAGATTCAAGAGAGAATTGGATACCTGGATGCCAGAAGTCGTGAAGTAAGGGATCTCGAATTTGACTTTGATTGGCGGCTTGCCCTCCTGCTCCTCTCTTCCCACGGATGGGAGATTGAAGTGGGCCCTCAAAAGATATTCCTTGCCACCTGGGAAGCTCTTAATGGTCCAGATGAACGCGGATTGCTCGGGTGCGTATTTCACAGCGCCGATGGAATTCTTGAATTTTGGCGAATCCGCGTCGCTCGGAACCGGGATGATCACTTCGACATTGTTTGCCGTGGAACGCCGTTTGAACTGCGATTTGGCCTGAAAACAATCGTTGAGATCTAAGCTATTCTTATGAAATCCCTACCTTGATCATGTACTCGACTCTGGAATGCGAATATCGCTCCACGACTGCTTCAATCCAAATCAGCGGCTTCACCACGGTCATTAATCGGTAGTTCATCAGCTCAAATTCTCCATCGGGAGGGATGAAGCTGATAGTTCGGTCGTTTTCGAACCGCGAGAGCCTCACGCATTGGTGGAACTTGACGTCTTCGAGCTCGACTGACTTCCCCTTGCCTCCTCCTGAAAGAGCACCTCAAAACATCTTCTTAAATTGATCAAAACTCACGTCCATTGCTCTCAAACAGAACCTTATCATTAAGTCCCAATCTGAGCTCCGGCATATTCCTGTGAGATACACGCGCATCTTCACGGATCCGACGATTTCGCTTTGCAGAACAGTTCCGTTGGCGTTGGCCAGGAGATTCACCGACTCGATAACATCGAGAAACACTTCGTTCTTCCGGTATTTGATGCCTTCGGACCTCCACGAAACTGCGTTGGTCACGGCCATCGGAGGCCGCGGCGCCGCTTCCAGTTTGTGGCCTTCTTGGGTGATATATTCCTGCAGGATCTTCCCGTCCGTCGTTTGTGGGTATCCGAAATCCATCATCTCATCCAGGAGTTCGTAGGTGATGACGAAGTTGTCCCGAATCGATTCTTCCTCCACGTCTTTGAAGTATTCCGTGAAGACTTGGACGCATTTGTAGAGGAACGAGAGTACCACGGTCACGTTTACGTTCTTCGTCGAGGTCGAAACCACTAAAATAGATTATTTAGGCGAATAGAGATAAGGAGAAGCTACACGAAGGTGGCCTCGGGGGTGGCGATTATGGGCGACTGCTGGCCTTCTTCCTCCATTTCCATGAGCACAGGGATGAATTTGTCGATGACGGACATGTCCACATCTCCGCGGTAGTTTCGCGCGATTATTACCTGAAATTTCGGGACTCAAAGCTTAGAAAAGCACAGCCAGAGCGAGCAAAAAAGGGCGGCGCATGCGAGAGCACAAACAATATTTACAGCCGCCTGTAAACGAGCGGTGACAGATTTAATCCTCTGGCGAGCAAACATGACAGTTTTGCTCTCGTTTCACGTGATCTGGAAGGTTGTGTGCCGTTTTACTCTCTCTATAAACGTGCCTAACTTCTAACCATAAGTTCAAAAGCCCAAAACGTAATCGTTATCGCTCAGATACGCGCGCAGCGGTCATATCGTGGGGGTCTTATCTAACTCACGCCTTATCTAACTATTCGCGCAGCGCATATCAGGTCTTGTTGTCCCCCTGACAAGCTCTAAGTTCTCCTTAGATAAGCTCAAACACGCTGTAACTGCTCACCTTTCCCTTGAGATCGAGAATAAAGATGGCCGACGACGACATCTTCGAGTCCACTACCTGAAATCTCTGCTTATAAACATGGAGCGCAAGTAGGAAAAGCGTGGAATGGGTGAAAAGACGCGAAACGTTGACATGGAAACAGGATTGAGCGGTGCAGGCGCGCGATGTGGGTGGTCGAGTTAAGCAAAGCTGAGTCGTTCGGTCTTCGGCAGCAGTCAGTTGCGAGAGTGGGGTGGACGCGGTAACAAAGGAATTGATTTTTGAAGAGGAGAGCGGATGTGAACAATTCGAGAGCGGCAGCTCTCAGCGGAAAAGAGATGAAGCTGTAGAGCCAAAAAGACCTAAAATTGGTCATGCTGCCTTTAGAGAGAAAAGCCGGTTTTCAGGAGAGAGGAGAGAACAAAGTCCTAGGGAAAGTGTTATTGTCAGTCAGATATGATCTCTGTTGACTTTAGAGTGAAAAGCGTACACGATCAAATGCTCAGCGTGTCCTTGATTTGTAGTTGCCACCTTTTTGACCCTATCTAGTATCTAGCCTCTTTCAACGCACGCCAAGTGCTATAAGCTCTTCTCCCTCGAAGGTGCCAAATTTCGCACATTTATTCTTGAGCATAGGATTTATACAAGGTCAGGAACTGATAAGTGAATCGTAGAATCTGAAGGCACCCGGCAAGAAGCATAGGAAGGCGGCGGTTGAGAGGAGATCGGGTTGGCAGGTGGATGAAGGCTGAAAATAGAGTATTAGATAAAATAAGATGAAGCCCGCTTACTGAACAAGGCGAGAAGGACGACTAAAGACATCATTAACACATAAAAGATCACAGAATTTGAGAAGAAGAGAGGCTCACCTGTAAATCAGAAGAATGGGTGAAATCCGGGCGTTTGAGTTTGCTGCATGAAAGCCGGGTTAGGCATCACAGGAACCGAAGAATTGTCCTGGAGGAGTGAAAGAAGATTCGTGACATCCACACCAGAGGCTTTGAGCATTTCGATGTTCTCGTGGATCGACTGGCAAAAGCGCCGTTGGTGCTCCTTGTAGGCGAAGAG
This sequence comes from Steinernema carpocapsae, assembly GCA_000757645.3. NCBI lineage: Eukaryota > Metazoa > Nematoda > Chromadorea > Rhabditida > Steinernematidae > Steinernema > Steinernema carpocapsae. The sequence goes on along the minus strand of AZBU02000012.1, from coordinate 1,285,037 downwards.
TTCCTGGTTCAGCTGTTTGTTTGTTTCGTGCATCTGCACGAGCTCGGCACTGAGCTTCTGCTCCCGCTGCTTCCGGTGCATCCTCGAGAGTTTCGCGGCTTGATTGTTCCGATCGCGCTTCTCGCGGTACTTCTTCCGCTCGTCGTCGTTCAGGCTCGCTTGTTTGGCCTTCGACAGAGGTTTGAAGACTTGGACATTCTCCTTATCCTCTTCATCAGGCGACGGAGGCTGGGAATGGATTCCAGAATCGTTCGCAGTGGTTTGAGGAGGAATCTGAGGCAGTTGAGGAGCGCCAAGACCGAGATTCTGGTAGGGATTGAAGTAGCCAGGGGCAGGACCCGCTGGCGGATAGTAGTAAGGATTGGGATGACCTTGAGGAGTCGGATAGTACCCGGCAGGGTTGGTCGGGAGCATTGCACAACAAGTTGTTCCAAGCGGTGACGCAACAGCACTGCCGCGCACACCTCGCTGAGGCTAAGGATTCCGAAGGGCGGGGCGAAGATCCACCCTCGGTAAACAACACTCAAAAAGGGGCCATTGGGCGAAGAGAAGGAGAAGAGTGCCGCAGAGGGGAGTCGCCGCGCAGGGACAGGTGGGATCGGGCCAATCGCTGACCGGCTGGGTTATTATCTTATCGAAGAGAAGAGAAGGAAGGATTGGAGGGAAAAGCGGCAATAAACATTTGGGGCAGAGATGGTTATGTAATGGATGAGGGGAGGAGGACGGAAGGCTCGAAGATGGTCGAAAATCGGGGCTGCTTTGACATAAAGAAGTGAAAGGAACTTTGAACAGGTATGGACTAAAAATCACAAAGCTTAGGAAGGGGAAAATAGAGAATACGAAGAAATTCATCAAAGTTAAGCTAGAAAGTCAGCGATAGAAATGTGCTTAGGTCACAAATCACCCAAATCACAATCAGTTTAAGGTGTTAACGGCAATTCTTAATGTTAAAGTCAGTAGCCACAAAGCCGGATTTAAGCTGTTTAATGTCTAAATACTGGTTTGGGTTTTTACTTGAAGCCTTGAATTTGGCAGTTGGATGCAGAGATGGTTAGGTAATGAATGAGAGGAGAAGATGGTCGTAAATTGGAGGGCTGTTTTCACATAAAGGGGTTATTTGAGTTCTCAACAGGTTTTGGATAAGAATCACTAAGCTTCAAATAAAAATTCGAAGCGTTTGGAACAAAAGTTAAGTTAAGAGTTTAAGTAATAGACTGTTTAACACAAAAGCATTAAGAACGAAAGTGAAGGTAGAACATCAGCGATAGAACTGTGCTGTATCCAAATTACAATCTGTTCAAGGTGTTAACGGCAATGCTAAAAAGCTGAAGTTGTCAGTAGCCGCAAAACTCGATTTAACCTGTTCAGTCTCTAATTTTAAGTTTTAAGTTTCAACTTCGGTTTTACCAGCTTCACTCTCAATCCAAGTAAAAAGCTTCCTTATACCGTAATCCATCGACTGATCCTGATTGACCAGCTGGCCAAAGATCACGACATTTTCAACCATTCTGCTGGCCTCTAAGATCCGTTTTTAAGCTTTTTGGTATACTGTATCCTCCTCCCGGAAGCTTTTAATTTCGTCCCAAAGTGCTAACGAACGTTCGCAGATTCCTCGCTTTGCCCTTTTCACACTTTTCCCTAGCTCTTTCCTCTTTTCCCGTTCGAACATTAGCGAAAAGCGTCCGTTTGCCGTTCGCAGTTGAAGTGCGTGACCTGAATCGATAGACGCTCTCGACAGGGAGGCCCCCGCCGACCGATCAGATAAGCTCGAGTTGGACGGACCCATGCTGCGCGATCGATCGAGAGGCCCGCGATGGGAAGAGGACAAAGAGAGGCGAATGGAAGGACGAATTCGGAGCAGGATTAAGCGAAGATTTATGGGGTGTAGGAAGAAGGGAAGAGGGGAGATAAGCGGAGTTACAAAGGTGGGACAGGTTCTGTGGGACAGGAGGGATTCTAGTGAGAAGTTGGCGGAGAGGAGGCGAAGATGAGAAAGTTGCGTAGGAAGTTTCGGGGTTGCGCAATGCAGGGAGGTGAGGACACACCCAGGAGAAGACTGTCAAAAAGCGGTAGGGACACTTCAGGCTTCAAAAACACGTGCCAGGCTTCAAAATACAACACGTGCGTTTAACATCAAAATACAGCCTGCACGAAATTTGTGGCCTCAGAACACAAAACGTGCCTTTTGCTTTTAAAAATTTCAGTATACTTCATTGTTGGATTTAGATTTTGGTCGATTCATGCCTGTTTGCGTTTTGAGCGACCAACCAACAACTCCCAACTTAGCACCTGTTCCTTTGTTTCCATATTCTTAATGTGATTCATCACTTGATGGAAATTCAGTTTCCTTTCCCAAGGCAAACAAAGAATAGACTAATAGCATTAAATATGACGCGAATGTGTCCTAATAGCGTAGCCAGTGCCTGATTGTCTGAGCTAAGAAGTGTTGCTTTTTTGAATTTTGTCACGTGAAAGCGAGTAGAAAGACGTGTGAGAACGAGTTTGCGACTGTAAGACATTTTTGCAGTTATGCGAAAACGACTAAAAATCACGACTTTGCAAAATGGAGTCGTTGTCCGCTTCTATGTAGTTCTATAATTTTTGGCGTATCTGTTGTACTTTCAGCAATAAATTTATATGCTGCCCGCTAAGAACAACGCATCCACTTTTGTTCAAAGAGGCTTTTAGCACAATCTGTCAACACTTATTGAACCCATTTCGAGTCTAACTGTCTGGATTATTTGCTATCGATTCCTCTTTTTCTGACTTATCTTAAGCTGGCTAAAAGCCTTAATTGAATTGAGGTTATTGAATCCATGTGATACACATCGTATGACGCCGCCTTCAGTTAAAGTCAAAACAGTGAAATTCCAAGAATTCGTTAAGATCACGCCCATGGCTTTGAGACACTTTTCCACAGACATGCTTTTTCTGAAACCTAGGGTTTCAACCTTTTCCGCAAGTGTCTTTTGGGTGGTTACGGTGCAACTAGCATGGAAATCTACAAAATCTGGAAATTTAGAAACGGTTCTGCAGCCATTTCAGGTAGCTTGTAGTGAATTCCTCTTAGGCTTGGTCTGGAGACGACGCCTCTCCACAGTATTGTTTCGCTTTGAAACGTACGCATTGGCTTAGCATCCTATTAGCTGTTCTGCTTTTCACACTTGCCTAGAGTAAATTTCGGGTAGAGAAAAGAATCCTTGTCGGCGGCGCTGGATAGTCTCACTCTCTCTCACTCTGCTTATCGAAGCAGTCCCGGGCCCATAGTGGTCGTCGCGGCGGCCTTTTGTAAGCCCCGCGGCAACGCACTTTGACCTCACATTCCTCTGTACAGTCGGCGGATCAGGCGGTCTCGGGGCTGATAGCCACAATATCCGTCGGCTGATTCAGCGTCGGAATGCCTGATTTGTTGTGCTTTCCGCTGCTGATCTCCTTAGCAGTGGGAAACGACTGTGATTCTCATTAAGGGAGACAGAACAAAGTGGTGACAATTCCTTTATTGAGGATCATAGAATTTTAGGCCTGAGTGCCATACACAGGACATTAGGTTAGTTCGGCAAGAGTGCAACACAGAGACGAACGTCGTGGAAAAATAGTTTGCATGAGTCATTGAATTTTAAAAACGTGGCAGCCAATTCAGTCAGTCGATAGCAGGTGTGAATCTCGTTATTGCATTCTAAAGTGACAAAAATTTTGATCTTGAAAAATACTATTTGAATTGTCCTTGAAGCAGGCGTCTCCTACTCTTTTGTGCCGCACTTTTAGACGGGGATTTTCACGCGTTCGTTTACACAAACTAATTCCAGATTAGACGCTAACGAAAAATTAGAGTCCCATAAAAAGGTCTGGCTAAAAGTTCTCTAACCATTTTGTAGTCCTGTAAGGTTTCAATGTTCACTTTTCGACAATTTTGCGCGCATAACTCAAGGACTTAATGACTGTTTGCGTGCATTGAAACAGTTCACGTTTCCTAGCAATAACATATCATTCCATTGTTCTTAGAAATCAGGAAAAGTCTAGATAATTCTTAGCTATCAGGAAAGTTAGTTTCTTGATGTTTTAGTTGTGATCAGCATCCGTTAAATTGCCCTTCAAAGATTCTTCCCTTGCGGTGTAGCTGAATTAAGCCGTTTTTATGTTTAATGAGGTGTCCGCTAGACCAAGCTTGTACCAAACTTTGACAGCTTTTTGTGGGACGCTTTGTGTTCCTGTATGTATTGGGAAGGAAACATAGGACAGTTCATGACGTCATGATCGTAGGAGGACATCTGACATATCTAAAATATTGTTTAGATTCTGCTTGTTTACATGTCTTACTCTGAGTACAGGACACTCACAGCTACAGTACAGGACACTTGTCAGCCACAGCTATTTAAGTTTTGACTTGTATTTTAGATGTTCTTTTCTATGCTTCAGTTTAGGGTTTAGGATGTGCTGTCTTCAACGCACTCTTTCCGGCCTATTTTACGCAATTCGCAATTTGAAATTAATAGTTTCAGAATCAGAACCAAATCAACCCTTGCAATGGTAACGTTGTCTAGCTACAACGGGTTCCTATTTATCCACTCTCTATCCACTGCATTCTCTGCCATTTCTGTTATTGTAAACGTCGTAACTATCATCCGCTACATTGTGAAGCCTAACTCAAGACAGCCGAGAATGATTCTCTTGGCTATTCACTGCAATTTTGTGTTTTCCTTCGTAGCTTTTATACATTCGGCTTATATGGTGCTGCTCTTAGATGGTAGGTAGCTTGACGTCATCCAAAAAACGTCTTATGCGTTGCTTTCAGATAAAATCAGACGCCGCTCGGACTTAATTTTCTGGACTGGTGCTTTGTCCTATTCCATGAACTCCTCAATTGAGATTTGCAACCTCTTCGTGGCCTTAGATAGGGTTTTCGTCATGTGCAAGCCTGTCCGCTATTGCCAGTCCTATCAATATCGGCTTCACCTTGTCGCTGTAGCCTTTATCTTTCTTCCTATAGTCACTTTCACGACTATTTTTGCTCTTGATCGAGATTCGAACCCTTCTGTGGTCATGGCTTTTGTGGATTTCTTCAAAAAAGGAGTCATTTATATCCTGTATTGGTTTGACGTCATTCTGTCCATTGCTAACGTTGTGGCTACTGTTGTGTTTATCAAGGAATTTAAGGTTTTTTTAGCTCATGTCAGAGCTACTAAGAGCCTAGTGGTCATTGGTAACCAGAAGGTAAACCGAATGGTTCTATATCAGATTATTGTGGAGTTCATCGTGCTGATAATTCCCATTATGGCCACATCTACGGCTAATATGATGCAAGACGTCTCCTGGCCAAGGAAATACGGTCCTTATCCTTTGACCTGTTTTACGCTTTATACTCTCATCTGTTCTTTTTTGTTCTTCTTTGTGAATAAGCACTGAATAAAAAATTATGAGTGGCATTGTGAGGTCACCAAAACTACATGTGTACTAAATTTTCGACATATTCACCTCATTGCAAGTGATCGACTTATCCTTGTTGACTCTGTCTTCGTAATATTTCCAAAACTCCAGAATACCCGTTTAATGTCTTCCAAGTTCTTTCTCATTATCAAAGTGAAGGCGTGTGGGAGTGGCCTTAGACTGAAAAAATAAGTCAAGAGCCCATAAACTGCCAGTCTTACTGCCGCAATCCGCATCCTCAATAGATAACCTATGCAAAAAGTCGCTGTTCATCTCAGATCTAACCAAATGTCTATGCATCATCTCCTTACATACGACGGCGATCTGCCCAGGAGAACGCAAATTCCGTTCTTTCATAAGGTTCAAAAATTTGGCTCCTTTGATGGAGTCAGACGCATACTCCACAAGTGAAAATGAATAGCTCAATTTTAAAAATTTGATGAGTATAGAATCGTTCAAGGAAGAGCCTTCAAGTTTGTGGCTCAACGTTGTCTGGATCGCGAAGCTCTCGATCATGCACGAATCCCTCACTTAAGTCGTCGGACTGTTGATTCCGTCCACCGATCCATCCACCCGTATCGTCCTATTTCAAATTTTCATCTGACGATCACCGCCCGGGAGGAAAATCTTTAGTAGCATCAATAAAGAAGCTACGTTTCGAGCGTCCTATATGGTCACAAAGGTGGGCAAGCTTCTGTAACAATGTTTCTCATTTGAACTGGTCGATGGTGAAGTCGTGAACTTGTTCGATGAACTCGATGGGAACGGAGTCCATGGCAGCTGAATTTTGAATTTTGAGGTATTCGGACTGCTTTATCTGTATCCAACGTGATGCTAAAACTGTATTTGAACAGCGCTTTTTAAAAATGAGAATTTGACATTGCTTTTATAAACTGTGCTTATGCGATCCTCTTACGATTGCACTAATCTACAGCTGAAGCGTACAAACAGACTAGGGCCAATTAGGACCAAAAGAACCAAAACAGAGTAGGACGCTATCCACAAAATGGTTTACGTTTTTTGTTCGCTTGTTGTAATACGTTATTGTTGGAATCAGAAATCACTGGTACCACTTCAAATGTGATGTTTATGATAATGTTGGATGCCCTTAAAGTTTATGTAAATGTCAACTCCCAGATGTGAACGCCTTTTCTATCCGTCATTTCCCTAAACTTGTTGTTTTCGCATCTCCTTCCACTGCTGGTCTCGCTCCTATCCATTAATGCGTCCAATTTGTGCGACTAACAGTTGTTAAAAGTGGCCACTTGGATGAAAAAAGACCCACATCGTCGAGTTCCAATGAATTGATTTTCTGGTCATGTGTGCACTGTTCCCGGGTGACTTGTAAAAAATTGGGGCTTCTAATGAGTCGTTGGAGTGCTTCTATGGTGAACGGAGAAGCGGGAAAGTTTAGTGAAATTGATTTCGTTGGAATTTTAGGAAACGATTTGTGGGACTTTTCCGAGCGCTGCATACTAGTCGTTTGGAAATCGATTTTAAGACGTAGCTTACGATGACCCTAATACATACGCTGTCGGCATCAATATTTGTCTTAATTCCTATCATATCGATGCCATTTTACCTCAGGATACTTTACGTAGGTTCAACATTGCTTGCTTCTTTAGATTTGTGAAATTACAGGTCTTCCTAACCTACCGAAAATACCGCTCAAGATCCTGTTTTCAATTAATGATCCAGCAAGGAATCGCTCAGAGTTTTATGGCTCCCAGCAGCTTCCTATTTGGTCTAGCCATTTTCCTGGACCGCGACCCTTATGGGATCAGCGCTTTTACAGAAAAGCTGTCACTATTTGGAATTGTGGAGGTCGGCTTGAACTTGGTTTTAGCCATGGACAGGCTTAACATTATCTGTAACCTTAATATTCCGTCGGCTGTTTTCCAGGTACTCTTCATTTCAATCGTCAAAAACTTAATGCTGTTTTAGATTCTGACAATCCTATCCTGGCTATTCGGCTTTTTCTCAGTGTCGTTAATGCTGTTATCCCTAGCCGGTCTTAAAGTGGACCCTCCAAATATCAGAATCGTCTTTGATTTCGCTTATCCTTACAGCGAATTGTTCTTAAATGTCTTTTCTTATACCATCTATGTTTGCTCAAGTGTGACCTTTCTTCTATACGTCATTATTGTCATTTTCCTCATCCAACAAGCCAAACGCATGCATTCCTTTAGACCTAACTACAGGCAGAAATTCATATTTATCCAAGCCTTTGTGAAACACGTCTCTGAGATCGTTGTCATCATAGGGTATCAATTCTTTGTCCATACGAGTGATTCAAGCATTTTGAATGCGATTAATGCGTTCGGGTTCTACTTTTACAATTTGGCTCTGCCTCCGTTGCTGTATCTAGCTTTGAACAAGTGAGTGGCGTCGCGTGGATTGAGCTAATCTGTAATTTTCAGAGATCTGCGAGCAAATGTGTTTGGGTTGAAGGATGAGCGGACTTCGAATAATTCGAGAAGGACGTATATGGCTGTGAATTCTTTGTAAACGAGCCTACGAATAATTTGGGTCAACGTGAATGTTTAAAGATCTCAATTCAAGAAGAGATTAACGGTTTTTGTAGTCGCTGTTTGTTACAGTCAAGATCAGTGGTCAATCTTGACCTCTTTGAACCGGTTTAGAGGCCTGCAATAACAGATCAATTTTCACCTTATGGTTACCTTAAGGAAAACAGTTCAAAATGAAGTCATTCCCTGACGAAAACTGGTTTATCCAACTCAACCACATTGATAGAGGACCACAATGACGTCACTCGTTAGCCAGCTGCATGACCACCGTCCTAGAGCGTCGCATTTGCCTATCGATGGACCGCCTTCATCGGCCACCTGTATGTATTAAACAGTAAAGATCTCCCTGGCTTCATTTATCGCATTTTTGTGCATCCTATGACAAAACAACGAGAAAAGTCGATGACGGCGATCTTTGCAAACCCTGCTCTCCTTCAGAATGCCTACCTCCACCCAAAACGCTGCTAAAAATTGTAGTAAATATTCTTTCCGCTGCTGTTTCCATTGTTTTTGCTGCTTACAAACTGGATTCGAACTATAAACCAAACCTTAAAGGTGATCAAACTTATTGGCATGTGTTATTCCCAGTGTTTCAGATTCGGAGTCTTTACTCAACTATCTTGATACCGAAGACTACATTCTCCAAAGCTTTAATACAAATCTGCGTGATTTGGTGGAGAATAAGAGGCTACGCTCCAAGCAAAACAGATCCAAGTGGCCACACGAAGAGATCTTTGCTATGGAAACAGATAAGAGGCTGTGAGAATAAGGTCAAAAATCTCATTAAAATTGAACACTTGGAAGCATTCAGAGAAGACCAGGTGGGCAATTTTGCGTTTACAAAAGCTTTATTCTTGCTTCAGGCTCTAAGCTACGTGTCATCTGTATCAACTCAAATCTGACCACGTCAGAAATTGGAAGCCAAACACAACTCTACCTCAAAACAAAGCCCTATTAATGATGTCATTTCCTGTTTAATTTAAGCCGTTGAAGTGTTGAATAAATCATTACAAACCCTAAATCTCGACTGCTGAATCTAATTTCCGATCTCCACCGGCCAATGACATTAACCTTTTCCTAACATCCAAAAATAACCACTTTTGCATCTTCAGCTGCCCACTGACGTCAACTATTGTCAGCTGCTCACTCTCCTCTAGCTGCAACTGCCACTCGCCCATAGAAATCTGATGTCTTTCGCTTTTATGTTTCTGTTAGCTTCACCTCGTTCTCCTGCCTTCCACAATCAAGGCAAAGAATGCAAATCAATGTCAAAGTCAATCGAAAAAACACCGACGTAGAAGGAATCATTCAATTATTGCCTGCCAAGCTACAAAAGGACGCATGTGAGCTGAAAATACTAATTTAAGGTTTACTAATTAAGCGTGTTGGTACGGTTCCCTCTTCTCCAAATTTCCAAGATTAGAACGCGAGAGTTTGATATTCAAGCCCAGCTATCCCCATGTAAATGCTTCGAAATTCCTGGAAAATTTTGCCACTTGTCGTTTGATTAACAAATGCTGGATACAAATGCCTAACGGAGAAAAGTGGTAGAACTGAATAGATCACTTTTTTTCATCGCGTCGGTTTTCATCAGCGGACTTTTCCTTCTTGTTGCTTTTGGACTGCTTCTCATCTCTATTTGTAAGGCACGCAAAGCAGAAAAAATGTTGACACCTTTCCTATCTGATCCTTGATGTAATCCCATTCACTAGTTTATTTACTACTCCTTACGTTGTCCCATGACGACGTTATTCTACTGCCCGCCCCTAAAAATAAGGGCTTTTGCAATTCTCTTTTTAGTCACATGACGTCAACTGTTGTCCAAACGCTCGTTCTTCTTCTATGCTCCCTTCCTAATTGATTCTAACTTGATTGATTTGCTATGTGGGTCGGTCTTACTTATAGTAGAGGAGGTGGAAGCGCTGATATAAATCATGGTTTAAACATTCGTTTTGCCTTAATTGCCAGCGCTATCTTATTAGTTGTGCTATATATCCTCACAGGTCAGTTCTATGTCAAGACTATAGTTACTAAATCTTGTGGTAAGACACTCAAAGCTAATTTTAAGTTACGATTTGCGGTTTAGATAGCCTAGGATTCCTAGAGCAATTAAAACAGTCCGACGAAGACCTCCCGCAATCCTTTAATTACAAAATTTGGGCATGGTTGTCAGGTGCTGGAAGAACTAAAAACGAACCAAAATTCCCAAATTGGCAAGTTAGGGATAACCTCAATAGGAAAGTTGAAGAGAATAGAGCAAAGCTCAAGGAGTTTGCTGAGGATGGGAAGCTCGACGGGGCTAGGATGACCCTGGTAGGCGATTCTTCAGGTTTCATAATCTGGTTTTATAGTTTTCAGGCTAGAGAAGAGGTGATCTACGCTGTCGAGCACAACTTCTCGCTTCCGGAAATTCAAAACTGGACAGAAATTTACATCAAGACGCTGGCCTACGACAAAGTTTGTCATCTGGAATATTTCATATCCTCATTTGTGGGAAACGGTAAACTGTGAAAAGTGGTTATTGGTGATAAAATGAGAGATGGAAAGCAACGTGGGCAGCCACGGCGACCGTTTGGAGGAACCGCGGATAAGAGAACAACGATGCGATTATGTTGCAAATCGATAAGGAGGTGTTGTGTTTAGTGGTCATCAAGACTTGAATCTTGCTTACAAATTTATTGTTCCATGTTTCAATCATTTTTGCCACGCACATATCTCATTTCATTGACAGCCAAATAACTCGAGTGCTACTGGGCTCTTCTTTTAACGAAAATTCGTCGCCTTCTGGGTGGGGCTGAAATAATGCTGTTTATAGTTAAAGCACAAGTAATAGTTGACTTACGCTTTAATGCGCATGACGTTTCTCAGTGTAAGCTTTTAAATTACAGCAGTTTAAAGCTAGAGAGCAGCTTCTTTTTTCGAATTCCTCACCCTCAGGGCAGAGCGGGTGGTAAAATTACATTCGCAACACCTGTAATTTAAATCATAAAGGCCTATGCTTCAATCAAGACTGGTAACACATGAACAAACACTTACATTAGCTGAATTCGTCTTTTTTTGCCTTAAAGCTCAAAATTAATCGTTCCATGAAATCCAAAGCAGCTTTCTGAAAGGGGCCAAATTTGGATTTTGCAAACACAGATTGAATGCCTAAAATCTACGTAATAAAGACAAGATAACTTACACATAAGCGTGAAATACAGCTGCAATTTTGGCACCTTACATCGGTAAATAAATGTATGGCAAAAAATAAGGACGAAATGCTGCTTTTATTAAGCTACAGAGCGGTATTTTAAATCGTAAAGAGCTCGTTAGTCAGTTAAATAAATAGCGATTTAGACGCAAGAGCGTTTAAAAATGGAGACGATATGCCGATAACATGTTTTACAAGGCAAGGCGAGAAGGTCGCTTATAGCGACCTCCCACAACGGGAGAAATTGTTGTTGGGTGGCTGTGAGAAGAAGACGCTGCTGCGTCCACTCACAGCTGCAGATGGGAGAAAGGCGACTAGTGTAAAATGTCGCAAATCGATGAAGGTCTAAGCTCTTTCGCAAATGCGAACACAACAAAACAAGCGCCGTGTTCTTCTTGTTTTGTCTTGGTCAAAATTCACAACACAACATGAGCAAAAAAGTGAGTGAATCACAAAGAAAGTGTTAGGGAAGGTTGTCTAGACAAACAGCATATCGTTGCAGAGGTTATCTTTGCTAAATATATTTATGAGCATTGTTAGAACATTTCAACAATTTCCAGATACACTTTTTCGCGGTGGCAGAAGGAGGCCTAAAATTGAAATTTAGGATTAGACGCAAAGCGAAGAGAGGCTAAGCCTGACCTTTTCTATCGTACATCATCATCACCTCTTGCGCCGTTCTTCAACTGCTCAATTTACTGCTCCCATTCCTAAATAAATCGACATGTCAACCTCGTTGCTTCACAAATAAACGGAAACCTACCTGTTTCAATCCATTTTATCGTGAAACAACAAAACGACGTGAGATCTACAAATAATGACTTGATTAAAAACTCCAAGCCGCAGAAAAGCCATCAACACCGCCAAAGCAAACACTACTCACTCTTAAATCGACATTGCCATTTGCAAAGGCATGTACTTCCAATAAGCGTTGCTTTTCATATTGTGTCCACAGGGCCTAAATTAGCGATGTAATTTTGGTGAATGGGCAATGTAGTATTAGAAAATTAGGATCTTATGACGTTTCCGCCGTTCTCCGTTTCCGCCAAAAATCGAGGTTTCCGCCGAAGTTTTATCTGCTCGAGAACACAGCGAGGATAGAACTTTCCAAACAAAGCGGATAGTACTTAGGCTGCTAGGTTCAAACAGGCTTAAGTTTAGGCTTGAACATTTTTCAATGTGGTTTTTGCGACGACTTTCAAACAGTGAGAATAGTAGACTAGGGCTGCTCTTCTGGAGCATCTTAGGCTTAGGTTTGGTCGTTTTTCGTTGTGAATTTTAGCCAAATAACACAAAGTCACAGAACAACTACTTAGCAAACGTAAACGGACTCACTTTTAAATTGGAACCCAGCCAGCGGTTGAATTCCACCACATGAATTTCTTCATAATGTGCCGAGAAGACCTAAATTTTGTTTAAAGTATCATTCGTTTGTCATTTTTCACCGAACTCACGTTTATATCGTACTTCAGCATAGGTAGTGCTTTGCTAGGCTTTAGATAAGCCCATTTCTTAAAAGTTGCATTCATAAAAGAGCACAGGCAAAGTCGTTACATGAATTTTGGCCTTAGCGCCGATTTCGTTTGAAGATATGAATAAATAGCAAATAACAAGCTTCAATTTAAGCGTTTGACTTCAACATATTGAAGACAGACTCCAGTCGACACATAAATAAACAAACAGCCAATAATAAGATCACAAGAATGAACGCTTTTTGTCGTCATCACTTTTTAAACCTCTCGCTGACGGTCGCCTTTTGGCGACCTTGCACGAGAGGAACTGGCGACAGTCTCGCAACAACCTCTATTGATCGATCGCTAGTTAAGTGGAATCCGCAACCTTTGTTTGCTGTCGTGAAACTCAAAGTCGCCTTGAACACAAATTTTGCAAGTGTATCTACGCTTTGATTTGAACCTATTTAGGTCACAACTAGGACCTAAATGGGCGTGTTTATTTACAGCGACCCAAATATTCAAATTACACATTGACACACATTTCTAGCTTAAATACCTTCCCAGAACCACCTCAACCCCATATTCCTTCAAACAGCTCTCGTGGATCAACGAGTACTCGCAAGCTGAAATATAGGCGCCGTTAATCTCGTGATGGAACAGGTAAAATCCGCTTTTGGAGAACTTTTCCAGGAGGCTCATCATCTTTTTCGCTTCGCCGTGCATTTCGATTAAGATTTGACAGATGGGAACCGACACAATCTGGTTGGATACTTCGTATTCTGCTCCTAAACCACTTTTCATAGGTTCAAAATGAAAGCACTGTAGCCTACCCTCAATATCGATCTTCAGAATGTCGATTCTAGAATGGTCATACATCTTTATGATGTCCGCAAACGAGTAATGACGGGCGGTTACATTTGTTTCTTTTGCGATAAGCGCTGGCATAATTGTCGCGTTCATGCGTTTATAAGCCTCCACTGTTTCAGGCTTCATTTCATCCTAAAATGGTCACAAAAATGAACTTAAATCTAAATTTTACATGTGACATACTTTATCGAATCCATGGATACCACACTTGGTCTGTTCATAAATCTGGTCCTCAAAACTGTATTCATTGCTGATGCCCAGCGAGTAGATAGCGCACGGCTTACGAACCATGTGTGGGCTGCAGACCCATTTCCCTCCGTCTGCGATATACCCAATTCTCACGAGTCCTGGGCAGAAGACTTCGGGAACCAGAGAGTTGTAAAGATCCGCATGGGAATATTGTGTAGGCGGTTTTCCAGCGGCGACGAGTTTTAGAATCTCCTTGCGGCTTTTGATTTGGCTTCTGTAGACTTCAATTATGTGCGGAGAAATCGATTTTGAAGCTGCGTTTGGCGCACTATTTGCTAAACATATTTTCAAAAGTGAGACTCAAATTTTGGCTACCTTCTAACACATTAGTAAAGGCGTTTGGGCGGAAAGTGGGCGAGAAGAATATGTGTGCACAAACGATGATAAGAACGGAGAAGAAGACGAAGGGAAGAACGAAGCGAGAGCAGAAGCCGGAGGAGTTTGGAGACATCCTCATGTCTCAGAGTGGCTAAAAGAATACGGGATGACGATTGTTAGCCCAAAAACGTCATCGCAGTGTAGGAAACGTGGCGTTATACTCGAGCAAGTGAATCACTTTATAAATTTTGGATAAGTCGCCATAGAAATGGGGCAAGCTTCCAAAGAAAGCCTAGCGTTTCTAATGGCGAGGAAGTTCTTATAAATATTCGTATGTGCAAACGACATAATCGCAGGTAGATTTAGACCAAAGCGTTCCGGAATATTTGGTCAGCCAATATTTTGAGCCATAGCTGAAGTGTGGAAGTGGGGCGAGACGCAGGTGTAACTGAACAAATACAGATTCAGAGCAAGTGCAAACGAATAGCCCTGTTGCCTTGCCGGAGAACGCGATAAAGTATGGTTCTGTTGAATTGCTCGAGAACACGATAAGGGATGGCGCCCATGTGTTTTACGGGTTCCAAACTAGTCTTATCACTTGTGATGTAATGCTCGTGAACTCGTTAGACCTCAGAAATCAATTTATTACAACACTTATTTCTCACGCACCAAAAAGAGGAACTGAGTCAAGTCCTTCAACTTTACAGACAATGGCTGTGTGGTGTACTGGTTAGTTAGCCGACCTTCCGCATGAAGGTCAAGGGTTCGAGTCCCGTAAGCGTTTTCTGTTTTTCTGCAGTTTCTGATTGACCGAAAATTTCGGCGGACGGAACACAACCACACGGCTCTCCGTTGTTATAGAGAGGATTGATGATATGGGATTCAAATATTCTAAATCTACAGATTCTAAATCGGTGCAGGTTTGTCTAAACCATCTTCTTCAAATTTTACGACACTTTTTGAACTTACGTAAATGTTTGGATAACGTCAGAGCGTCATTTGCATAGCCACAAAATTAAGGTTTTCCTAAAAGGACAACAAAGTTGAAAAACGTAAATAAAAACAAACCTTTTACATGGCGGTATTCTAGTCCTGTTAGAAATCTTTAGTCTCCCAAAAATTTTTGCGCATTTTGAAAACATTTATTTCCTGAAGAAGAAAAAAATTACATTGTTGGAGTTGTTGAGAATCCCTCACGAAGTCAAACTGTTCTATGTGATGCTTCGAACGTGTCGTTAACGTTCAGACTTTAGCAGACCTAAAAACGTGACTATAAATTACAACCTCAACACAAACTCACTTTTCGTTGAAAGCAAAGAAATGAATAGCAAATAACAGAACGCTGTCAAGGTAATTGGTTTTTAGGCCATCTATAAAGTAAACTAGCAATAGTATTATTAGGCGGCAAAGAGCAAATCAATAGCCTGCATTGCTAGAAGCTGGGAGTCACAAAGAGAACAAAGAGGTGTGGGTAACAATGTAAGGGCAGCTCACAGCTGGAAATGTCTCCGCGGGTGGTGTGATGTTGCAAAATGGGCCTGTGAGTGTTTACACTTCAAATTAAAAACGAGGCAAAGTCGTTTTCTGTGTTTTGTGGATAGCAAACCACGCCGCAATCAGTCCAGCTTTTATTTCTTTGAACACTAGACGTCTGATCGAATCTAATCTGAAGCAGAAGTTATCTGCAATAATTTACTTTAATGACTGCCCTCACGACTGAAATTGACAATCTCGGTCCTAAAAATGTTAATTTAACCCGAATCTACAATCTGTAACATACCTCAAGATCATTTACATCGGGGGGTATTCCCGGACCTCTGATGTAAAGGAAAATCTGCGAAAGCGAAAATTATCTGCCATATCCCCGGAAGTTTGGCTCACCGATTCCAAAAGCGCCTTTTTAATATAAGTGTTGATTAGGAGGCAACTTTGAGCAGTGCCCTAAAAAGTAAAAAGAGCGTCAAAGCAGTTTTAAAAAAATTGATAGTAGGCCAAACATAAGCACTATCGTGTTTGACTCGCAGCCACTTACTTGTAGTTGTAGAACTTCTTGAATGAGTTTTGTTTCGGCGTCGCACTTTAAAACGTGAGCTCGTTCTCCACCTCCGTGGTCTCGCTATGTTCAGTGCCTTCAAATCTATGACAGCCCTCATCCTAATTGGTAATAGGCTAAATACAACCATCAACTTAAATTTGCTATTAATTTCACTTACCTGTAATTGGCTCTCGGTTCGAGTAAATCGAATTGCTCTCGAGTTAGCAAATTGAAATCTAAAGGTGGTCTTTCAATTCCACTACTAGTTGCGAACGGCAGAATTGGCATCTCTTTTTGATAATAGGCTAAGAAGGCACAACTTTGAAACGGTAGATATTGACTTACCTTATGTAGGTCACCCCTCTTAAAAACGACCCTCCTGCATTGGTCTTCCCACTTAGTACATCGAAGGGGAATTTGAATCTTCCCGTTCAACTGATTATAGGCTAAAAACATGACTAGAATTTTGCACAACTTGAAACTTATTACCAGCAGTAGGCTTCAAACGCTTTTTGATAGATTAAAGATACCTGGAACGGCCTTAAATCGATAAAACTCAATAAAACTGCTAAAACTACATAGCGATTTAATTTTGGGTTATACAAATTTCTGTCGCTTACAAGTACTAGTTGATTACAGCCCTGAGCTGTGAGGTTACAACGTCTGAAGATGAGACGATATGCCGATAACATGTTTTACAAGACGAGGAGGTCGCTACAAATTCATGATTCTGAAAAATCTTTCAGTAAATCATAGGGCTTCAATTGCGATTTTCAAGCTCAACGGTCTAGAGGGAATGATCTAGGCGAAAACCTGACACCACCTATCCTCCATTTGACAACATTCAAATGGCTCTAGACTTCTTCTTCAAGCTAAATAGAAAAAAGGCGCAATACCACGACACAACGGACAAAATGGTTTGGCTTGAGAGTCACTAATCAATATGAACATTGACGGAGACTATGTGGTCGGTCTCTGTTTCAGCATTGCAGAATGCAACTAAGACAGATAAGACGAGTTTTGAGCACGCGAAGGTCATCGCGACCTTGAGAAGAGCTGCGGCTGGCGCACCTGCAAATAACACCACACAAGTGCTTCGTTCGCTCACGATGGTTTATTGAGAACGGCAACATCTGTAAACACAATTGTAGCCCACAGCATGTTACTCCTTCTTTTAAATCGCCGCTTCTATTCGGTGCAGGTCCTTTGCTACATACAGGAAAGAATCATTTGACTTCGACTTTTTCTAAAAACGTATTTGTCAAAAGCGTCTTTCAAAATCTACTGATTACCCTTTGAATTGTAGAAAATCGGACGCTGAACCTTTTTACGGTTTACCGAAGCGCCTTGCCGAATGTGTTTGGAGTAGGAACAAATCGCTGAAATGCGTTCACTTTGCTCGCTCTTCTTCTACAATAGCCCTTACCAGACGGTCCGTTGTGACAGAACGATTTAAAAAGCAAGCACTGAAATTCTTACAAGAGTTAAAGCAGTGAAACTAAGTAGAAGAACAGCTTATGCTCAAAATTGGTTTTCAGCCACTTTCTAATTTATCGAGGCGATCGGCCAGTTGGGTTTGATCCAGGAATAAATTGCTGAAGCAGGTTTACTCCACTTGCTGCCATTATACGGATTTCTGGTGAGTTTCCTCAAAAACAGGATTCTCAAACACGCAGGATTCAACCAAAACAGGATTGTGCTGTACTCTAAAAAATCAACTTCACTTACATTTCATTCTCTCTCCTTTAAACAATGAAGCGCCCAT
Source organism: Steinernema carpocapsae (assembly GCA_000757645.3). Lineage (NCBI taxonomy): Eukaryota > Metazoa > Nematoda > Chromadorea > Rhabditida > Steinernematidae > Steinernema > Steinernema carpocapsae. The sequence continues at coordinate 1,267,204 of AZBU02000012.1, read as the reverse complement.
AAAATTGGGTTCACTCCGATATTATATCGTCATGACTAAAACATTCTTTTGTTATGTGAACCCAGTTCACCACCTACCAAATTCATCGAAAGGTCAAGAAAGACCTATATGCGTTTTCATGCCTTTTGAGCACATTTTAGAATGCAGAGGAGTAAATAAACGGATAGCAAATAATAATTTAGCGCTGTATGAGCGCAAAAAGCGGATTACTAGCTAGCGATCGCCCGCTGAGAGCGGGCAATCGCCAACAGCTGACCGACGCGGCAGGGAAATATCGATGGCAAAGCGATGTGGCACAGCTGCTGCTTATCTTGGGGCATTTAGGAAGATCGATAATCGTGTGACAGCAAGCGAGCCCAAGACCACCATTTTCTTATGAATTTTTGTAACGATCTACACGCTTAGAAACCGTTTCACGATATCTGCGTCACTTCACTTTTTCATCGTTTTTCAAGCTTTACGCTTTATGACCTCTTCTGCCCGTTTCTAAGTGATTCACAAGTGCTTCTTTGTAGTTTATTGAAATTTTCAACAAGAGGAAGAAACATATGACTCAAAACTTCTCAAAGCTCCCTGCCCGCTTACTGACGGTTGACGAAAACAGCGGAGCGAGGAGGACAAGGACAATAGGCGGCATCGTGGCCAGGAATTCCGCGGCCTCCGATCTGTCCGGGTTGTCCGTCGTGGCCGGAAGCTCCGGGGTGTCCAGCAGGGCCAGGAGGACCCTGGGCTCCGGTAGCTCCGCGAGCACCTCCATCTCCGTGGAGTCCGGGAGATCCCTTGGGTCCGGAGGGCCCGGTAGGTCCGCGAGGTCCGGGTTTTCCTTTTCCGCGCTGTCCGTCCTTTCCAGCAGGTCCAGGATGGCCGGGTTGTCCGTCGGGACCCTTGGATCCGGCGTTTCCAGCGGGTCCGGCGTTTCCAGAATGTCCATCCTTGCCGGGATGGCCGTTCTGGCCAGGATGACCATTAGGGCCCTTAGGTCCAGCGGGTCCGTCGGGTCCTTTGGGTCCAGGAGCTCCGGCGGGGCACTTTATGCATCCGGTGGGCTGAAATCATCAAATCAGAACACTTTTAAAGACTGCAGTGTACCGTGGAAGGGCAGGTGATGGGAGCAAAAGTTGCGACGTTGTCCTCTCCCTTGGGTCCAGGAGCCCCAGGATGTCCATCGTGTCCGGCGGGTCCAGGGGGTCCGGGAGGTCCAGGAGGACACGTGGGCTTTGTGGGCTCGCATTGGCACCACGTCGGGAGGCCGTTAAAGTTCTGACGCTTCTGACGGAAGATGCTGTTGAAGGGGTTGTCGCGGGGCATCGTTGGGGGCGAAACGGAGAGCTGCACGTCCATCATCTGAGTCCAGGCGGAGTCCGTTTCCACGCGGAACACCTGCACGCCATCCATGACTTCGTTGTGGACCTCCTGGATGGTGCCGTAGAGCGAAGGCACCACGAAGAGCACGGCCAGGATGGCCAGAGTGGAGCAGGCCGAAGCCACGCCTACGACCAACTTCTCCTCAAACATCTTGCTTCCTACGATGCCTCCCACGTCCCATCTTTGCTTAAATGCGCTCAGCTGATCCCCGACGGGTTCCGCCCAACCTAAAAAGTGAACGCCTACGTGGAACAATCGTGATCTGACGGGCGAGTTGGTTAGGAACGCATTTTATGACTGTCAGCGAAAGGGAAAACGAAATTGGAAATGTCAGGTGAAAGTGCAAGTCGGAAGATGGAAGGGAAGTGTAAACAAGAAGGCAATCTCGTTCTTAGATTTCAATTAAAATGGGGGAAGTCTGAGTCACTGCGCGGCAAACGGAAGCTTAAACCTTGAAATAGAGAATTTGCCTTTTACCGGAAGGATTTTTTAAAGTCTCAGGTTAAGTTGCCTTGGGCGTTAACCCCATCTAAGAAACATGATTGATGATTAGCTATTTATGATTAGCTAACCGGTTTCATTTTTCAGAGAAAACAGGGTTCATATGCGCAAACAAGGTTGAAGAACACACGGGAAATTTGGGTTATTCAGGAGAACGTTAGATGATATGTTTAGACTAAAATGAAAAGACTTTTTTGTGTGCCGTCAAGACTGAAAAAAGCGTAAGAAAGCGTCAAAAATTCTTTCGTTACAGCTTTGGTTTAGAACTGCAGCTGGACAACAACTATCGCTGGCCTAATCGAAGTTCTGACAGTGCGGATTTGTGAAGTGAAATCAGCCGCTAACGGAGAAACTGGGAATATAGTTGAATTGGATACTGCGCGCTGTTGGACCGAAATTTGATGACTTTTGCTGGTAAACAGCAATTTATATAACATTTCGGACCAAGAGGGATCTACATCTGTTTTGACGCCTGTCCTCGCAAAATTTCTTTCGAAAATAAGCAGCCGCTTGGAGAATGTTGTGTCCCAAGGACGTGTTTCTACAACTGATTCCTACATTACACATGCTTTATCAATTAAATTAGGGTAACATTGAAATTACATTGAGTGGGAAAAGGCCTAGAAAGAATAAGATGCTACACTTGGCCAGGAACGCGAGCAAGACGACGGTGCTGGCAGCCAGGAACGAGAAAGCCGTTGGATACCTCACAGCTATGGTCTCTGTCACAAAGACGAAAGTGACCTTCCATAAATTCGTGTTGTGTGACCATGCCCATGCAAAACTTCACATCACTGCCACATTCTTCTGTTACCGTTTGATTGATCGCCACGCCATGGATTGTGCCTTTTCCTCCTTCGTCGCACGTGATGGCCGAAGTGATGCAAAGGAGGGTGATGAAGGCACACGCGAAGAGTCCGAACCGCATCTTGAAGCTGGAGAGTTGGTCGAGCGGCGGACGGATCGACCGACGTTGAGGAGCCTTCGGCAATGCCGTGCGACCACCCATTGAAGACGTTTAATCCTTCTGTGCGTCTAGATACCGGGTATAAAACAAAGTCTTGTTGTCGGCTCTAGTTGACACCTCCAAAACATGATCGCCCGCCACCTTTCGAGTGAGTTTTCATGTACAGGGTGGGCCAAAAAAAAACCTATCTCAACGCTGTTGTGTTTTCGAAGGTTGCAATGTTAAGAAAAATTGTTCCGCTTGTGATTCCGCATCGAATGAGCTAAAGATCACTACTCACACCTTTAGGGATGTGCACTTTTAGCCAAAAGTCTGGAAAATTTGTTAAGGAAATTGTACCGATTTTCAGATGGCCATTGGCCATAACTTTTCACTGGTCTGTCCGATTTCGACAGTTTTTTGTGATTTCGGTAGCGAAAAACAAGAACAACATTTTGCAAATTAGAAATTAATGCGAAAAATGATAAAAAACGGATAAGAACGTCCAGAAAATGGGTTAAAACTCCGTGAATAGACAGCTGAATTCCAGACATGGATGAGCCAGACGACCCATGTCTCTTCCATGCTTCTTTTCCATGTTTCTGACCCTGTTTCAGACAAGCCTCTCAGACGTCTGGACCAGTCCCTTTTCAGAGGTAAGGGGGGACCAAGGCAAAAATTAAAAATTTTGCCAAAAAAAATTTTTTTTCTTTTGGTTTGCAAAATGTTGTTCTCGTTTTTTGCTACCGAAATCACAAAAAACTGTCGAAATCGGACAGACCAGTGCAAAGTTATGGCCATCTGAAAATCGGTACAATTTCCTTAACAAATTTTCCAGACTTTTGGCTAAAAGTGCACATCCCTAAAGGTGTGAGTAGTGATCTTTAGCTCATTCGATGCGGAATCACAAGCGGAACAACTTTTCTTTTTCTTAACATTGCAACCTTCGAAAACACAACAGCGTTGAGATAGGGTCGATGTTTTTTTTTTGGCCCACCCTGTAATTTGTATGGTTGCAAAGCTGAAACTTAAATAAATTGACGGAAGGGCACCCCCAAGAGTGGAGCCTGCGGCTTAGTACTTTGACTCAACACGGGAAAACTCACCCGGTCCGGAGACACTGACACAAGCTCTTTCTTGATTCGGTAGATAGTGGTGCGTGGCCGTTCTGAACCTTTTCATGGTTTACCGAGGCGCCTTGCCAAATGTGTTTGGAGTAGGAATAAATCGCTGAAATGCGTTCACTTTGTTCGCTCTTCTTCTACAATAGCCCTTACCAGACGGTCCGTTGTGACAGAACGATTTAAAAAGCAAGCACTGACATTCTTACAGGAGTTAAAGCAGGAAAACTAAGTAGAAGAACAGCTTACCTATTAATTACGATTGCTCAAAATTGGTTTTCAGCCACTTTCTAATTTATCGAGGCGATCGGCCAGTTGGGTTTGATCCAGGAATAAATTGCTGAAGCAGGTTTACTCCACTTGCTGCCATTATACGGATTTCTGGTGAGTTTCCTCAAAAACAGGATTCAAACACGCAGGATTCAACCAAAACAGGATTGTGCTGTACTCTAAAAAATCAACTTCACTTACATTTCATTCTCTCCTTGAAACAATGAAGCGCCCATAAAATTGGGTTTACTCCGATATTATTAAGCTCTTTCTTGATTCGGTAGATGGTGGTGCGTGGCCGTTCTCTTTCGAGGGTGTTTTCATCAAATGTTTTGCCAAAATTAATCCATGAATTTTAGATTGGCGAACTGAAGAAAGAAATCTGCGTTTCGGATCAGGATCCGGAATCTGTTGTAGCCGAAGACGTCAAAATTTGCATGAATGAGGACCGGATGAGATCCAAAGGAACTGGTAAGACTTGGGGCTGTTTTGAAGGTGAAAATAAGCGAATTTTGGTTCATAACTGCATTTCGACGACCAATCACTCTTCTATCCGAAGTCGACTTTTAAGGATAAAATAAGCGATTTTGCAAAAATGACAGCCGATTTTTCATCTATTACGAAGCTCTGCATTTGCACAGGTGCGTCAGCGAAGGTGAGAATTTGGATGCGAATATGGGACGATGATGGACGATCGGAACTAAAGGATATATCTCTTGAATACGTCGATTTCGTGTTTGCACGCTGTTCGACCGAAATCGGGCCACTTTTGCAGGCTCCATTTTCGTGGCTCTTTGCTCCCAGATTTAAGGCTGTATTTGAGTTTCAAGCACCCATGTTTTGACCTATATTTAATTTGCGATTCGCTTTCAGATATGCTTCAAAAACGGCTACATCTCGACGTTCCAAGACCGATGCTGAAGTTGATGACATCACCTGAGACTGATCTCCTCCTATCCAGTTTCCTACGGCACTTCGCGCCTCGTATTTGATTTGAACTGAATCAGCATCAAGAAATCGCCGTGTTTACAGATGATCACCGCGATCTACTTTGAAACTCTTCGATTTCCAGGACTTCGCCGAGCACATTTCCGCTTTGTCAACACGCGCTTCCTGCGAACAAACACCTCCTGAGCAGACGCGGAAACTGGCCACCGCCGTTTGATGAATAAATCTTCAGAAGCTCGCGCGGACCGAAACGTCCAAACTTTTAGTTTGCCCACGTATGCCCAAGAAAGGAGTCAGAGTTCAAATTCGAGCGCCGAGTTCAAATGTCTGAGTTCGGAGATCAAATCACCATTTGTGCTAAGACCTAAGCATGGTTACATCCACGCCAACGTTCGTTTTTCTCAAGGTCAGCAATGGGTCAACGAAGAATTAACGCTTAAACTTAATTCGTCCTTAAGCGGCCTCGCTTGGCCGCTAATTCGCAGGCGCTAATCGCAACAGAGCACCGTTTTCTCCTTGTCCAAACTTTGGATTTCGAATTTTCGAAAGGTGTCGTCGGGGAGTGTTTGCAGACGTGGTCGCCGGCCCGCAGACATGATACACGAGGCGCGAGAACTGGTTTGGGCTTCCTCTTTGGGTTAATGTCATGTGTACTCTGTAATGGAGCACAAGGGAAAAAGTGGCGTTTTGCAACGATGAGAAAAACACTTAACGAATGTCATTGGCAAACTGATTTAGGCAGAGAACGCCATGTGAAGCAAAGTGAAAAGGAGCATCTACGGCTCTAGAAACGTTTCACAGGTCGTGAAGCAAAGTGAAGTGGAGCCTGGAAACGTTTCATACCCGTAACGCGAAGTGAAATGGAGCATCTACGGTTTGATAAAGGTTGCACACTTTGAAGCAAAACCAAATGGCGCCTTGAAACGTTTCACAAATCGTGAAGCGACATGAAATGGCGTATCTACGATAGTGTGTCGCTTGAGAAATGTTTTCTATCCTAATTCATATCGTCGTTTCTATGACTATTCTAACTTCAACAACCCTGTATCCCAACGTTTTCGTATCCAAATCGTCCAACTTCCTGAGTTCAAACACTAAAAGGGCAATCCATTGTTCCACCCGCAAATCCGATTGCTTTTTCTAGATTTGGTTCCTTTATCGCAAAGATGGCACCTGCCAAACCAGTTCACATTACTTTTTACACTCAAATCCACATTTCTATTAACTGCATTTCAAAAATCAAACCGAAATTTGTATAAAAGGAAAGGTCACAGGAGTCCCCACAACCAACTCATACTTTCCCTTTGTCCTTGTGTTTGGACCTCTAGTATTTCCTGTTCCTGCAAAATCTGTTTGTTTACCTTTTCTAAAACTGCAAAACGAAAGCAAACATACCATTAAAACAGTAAACCATGACTCTTTCATGATTAAACTATTCCTCTCTAACGGTTCATCCTATAAACCTGTTTTTAAGCTTCACAACTACCGGTTCACGTAATTGTGACGTCACGAAGACCGTTGAAACTTGACTCATTAGATTAAGAAAAACTCCGGTTGCTTAAGCTGCGCTTCAGCTAAGGATTAGGTTTCCAAAGCCAGTTCTTTTCGATTTTTGGCTCCGCGCTATCACAATTTGACTCATGAACCGCGTGTTCTCGCGTGTTTAAACATCCTCTCGAGGAAGTGTTCGAATGGAGAACCTGATTCGAGGGTTTTTCGGCGCTTTCGCAGCACACGTTTGCACGAGGTGATCCGGTCACCGGCGCCGAGTCAAGCTCGGTCAATGGGGCCACTGTTGGCTTCGGGAGGCGGGCGAATTATCGAGGAAACTGGTCCGAGCGTGCGCGAATGAGGTACCGGTAGTTGTACGCGAGGGGGAGAGATCGCGTGTGCGTTGACTCAAGAAGTCCGAGTTTCCCAGGCGGCAAACGAGGCGATGATGCCACCACTCTCCGATGAGTCAATATGAGCTTAAGGGGCTTTAAAAGACGCTCAGCTGTTGCCAGCGCTGCTTCCGTATTTCGCTGGCATTTGGCATCTCCTCCACCATATTCCTCTGCTCATTTCCCAATCAATAAGCTTGATTAGGAATTGCCTGCTCCCACCTAAGAAGCGATGCTGTGTGAAAAAAACGTTTCAAGGCGCCATTTCATTTTGTTTTGGTATTTGTGAAACGTTTTTTACACCATACACACCGCATTTCAATTCGCTTCACAGCTAAGAAACGTTTCTTGAACCGTAGATACGAAATTTGACTTCAATTCATGATTTGTGAAACGTTTCTTGAATCGTAGGTACATCATTTCATTTCGTCTCACAGCTAAGAAACTTCTCTCGAACCGTAGGCGCGCCATTTCACGTCGTTTCATGGCTTGTGAATTGTTTCTTGACTATGAAGCAAAGTGAAATTGCGAACGCTTGGTTCATGAAACGTTTCTTATCTTTAAAGCCTGATTTTTGTTCAACATCCATTAAGAATTACGTTCCACTTGAGAACCCACCCCTATAGCGCCGTTGTTCCCAGCTCATTCGACCCTCTAGTGCATTGGCACTGAAATACAATCTCCCCTCACACGTGAATTACCGTTTGCTCCTACCCTAAAATCATTCTAACGCGCCGTGTTAAGTGTCGAATGATTTGTTTGCGCAGGAGTTCAAAGACGAAGCAGATCTCTCAAGTGCGATCGGGCTTCTTTCAGGAGGAACATGGTGGCGGAAGACGGGAAACACAAGCGAACTCTGGATTTTGTCGAAGAGGATGCCGAATGCGGGCGACGCAATTTGCATGGTAAGCCTTAAATTTCGGATTTTCGAGGCATAAGGTTGTTTTCAGATATGGGTAACTCGATCGACTCTGAAGATTCGGTCGACCTGGACAAGAGAAGTGTGGTTTCGTTTGCCAAGAGCGGAACCACCTACGCCGACACGATGTTGACCGAGGATTTTGTGTACGACGGGAGATGGATCGACAACAAACAAGCATGGTAGGAGAGATTTGAGCCCTTTTAATCCTTAAATCCTCATTTCAGTGGCCATTTTGTGTCCGTCCTCACCTGCATGTACGCGCTTATCCTCATCATCTTCTCGATCATCCTCGAAGTGTCCCAGAAGTTCACCCTCAACGAGTGGTTTGCCGAAACGCTCTTCTACATCTTCATGTACGGCTCTTCGATCCTTTTCTTCATCTACTGCTACTTCTTCATGATTCATCCTGGGTGGTTCAACTATCTCCTCAAAATCGCCTACAAGAAAAAGTGGATTTCGAACTATCGCCGATGGAAGATTATCAAAACTAGCCACACGAGCGAGGGCGCTGGATCACTCTACCTCCGTCTTGGAACGCTTTGTACGTTTAGCCTGAAAAATCGTATTTTAAGCGCTTATTTTAGTCTTCGGCTCAATCGGAATCGCGTTCTACGGCCTCGAAATCTTTATGTGCGTGTCCTCCTACCAGTGTCAAGGTTTCCAGATCGCAAATATGTCCATTGCCGGTGTTTTCACCTTTATCCAGATGCATTTCATCTTCTGTAATTCTAAGGTATCCTTTTTATCAGCATTTGTGAAATGTTGCTGTAACCGTAGAAGCACCATTTCACGTCGCTTCACGGTTTGTGAAACGTTTCTCGGCACCATTTCACTTCGCTTTTATCTTTTCAGTTTCTTTCATGATTAATTTGACATTTTTAGATTGTAATCGTCGGATCCAAGAATCTCGCGAAGCTGGGAACTATGCATCTCGTTGCTGTGAGCCTAGAAGAAAATTTTTTGGGTAAATTTGTTAATTTTAGGTCAACGTATGGACGTGGTTCCGTTTCGTCCTCGCCAAGCAAACTGCGAAATCCTCAAAATCGTCGTCCGGAAGCGATTACGTCGTAGAACTGGCAAGAGAAGTCGTAAATACGCTCCTGACCACGACGACCCAGCAAACCACAACCACGAAATACGTCGAACAACAGCTTCCCGGTAAATTCTCCGCGTTCGACTATTTTGGCGACCTGGCGACGTTCTTAATCACCTGCCTGGTCGAGTATTCCGTTATCGGAGGTGCGATTATGTTCGTCCACTGGAAGACGATCGACGTGCAGCAGAGGCGCCGCGAGAACCGCGTGAAGCGCAAGAACAAAGTTAGAATCGACTGCAGCGCCTCGAGCGCCGGCGTTTTCGCCGGGATTCTCTTCCTCATCGGCGCTTTCGTCGCCATCGGAATCTACTCCGTATTCACCCAACTCAGAGACACCAGGGGAGCGATGGAAGTGTTCGGGTGGACGGATTTGTCCCTCTTCGCGCTGCTCCTCGTGGCTACTTTCTACGGCATCTGGCGCATGAAGGACCTACAGTATACCAACCATGGATCTTCAAATTCGGAATTTCTGGACGAGATTTTGCTCATCATTGGGCTGATCGGAGAACTGATCTTCAGGTAGCCTATCCTAAAATTAGTCACTTAATGGAAGCCCTTTTTCAGCTCCTGTGGCCTTGTTCTATGGATCGCTTCACGGCACGAAAACCGCAAAATGGACACTTACCTGATTTTCGTTTTTCTGCTAAGGATCCTCCAAGTCACAGTGCAAACAGTCTTCATCCTCATGGCCGGCCGTCTTCGCTCCTACGCGCCGGACGTTCTCATCAGAAAGCCCGGAAAGCAGATTGTCACGTTCCTCCTCATGGCTAATGTAGGCTCTCCCAAGATTTCTAAACCCTCTGAAATCAATTTGCAGGTCTCACTGTTTTTCTTCCATACCTTCGAAGGAATGAAATCCGTCTTTGGCTACGCCGATCCCAACGTCGCTCAGTCCTACCTCTATCTTGCCTACGCCATCGGCCCTCTGATCGTATTCTACCGATTCCACAGCAGTGCTTGCCTCGCCGAGTGCTTCAAACATTGTTTCTCTGAGCATCACCACGCGCATAATCGCCATAGTCATAGCCACGGCCATGAGGAGCACGGAGAAAGCCACGGCGCCCCAACCCCAGTTTCTATCGCTCACCATAAGGACATCCTCGCCCACAGTATCTCCTTGGAGAAGCCTAATTAAAAACGTCCTAAAAATGTTCTTGTTTTTGTACATTGTGTCACCGCATAACCGCTTATAGACGCTTGTGTCATTATTATAGCTTACGGGTTGCTAGAATAAATTTTAATATGAATTTGAACTTACAATAGGCGAGACTGAAATTAGTTGCAACGATTCGAAAAACACCCGTCGCTGTTCCGCGAAAGTGTTCGCCTTTTAGGTTGGGCGGAAACCGACGGAGATCAGCTGTGATAAGTGAACCTGTAATTAGAAACACTTCAATACATAATTACAGTATTACAAGCACGAAATTATTAAATCCAGTTAAATATACTTCGAACGGCCGTACTGGTTTCCGGCGACTGCAGTACTCTCCTTCACGGCTCCGGAACGTGGCCTCCGGCTCCAGCATTGCCTTCAGCGGCTCCTCCGCCGCCGCCGCCACCGCCACCGCTTCCGCCTCCTCCTCCTCCGCCTCCTCCGGCTGCTGGGACTCCGGCGACCGTCTTGGCGCTGACTTGGGTTCCGCGGCCGCCACCTCCGGCAGCGTCGGTGCTCTTGTTGCCTCCGAATCCGAAGAGTCGCATCAGCGGGTTTCCTCCGGTGCCTTTCGTGGCGTTTGAAGCCTTTCTGCCGCCTCCGCCGCCGCCTCCCTTCTTGTAGGCGAAGTTGCTGGCGTGGGGATCGTAGCCGCCTCCGACGGCCACGGATTCGCCGTTGTTCTTCGTGTAGGCGGCAGTAGTCTTCGCCTTGGCGTTCGTGTTCTTCGCAAAGGCTCCAGTGTTGCCTCTGCCTCCGCCATCGGCTCCGTCTGGTCCGTTTCCTCCGTTGTTGCCGTCGTAGGGTCCGTTTCCTCCGTTGTTGCCGCCGTAGGGTCCGTTTCCGCCGTTTCCAGGACTTCCGTCAGGTCCTCCTTCGCCGTTATTACCACCGTAACCTCCCTCGCCAGGACCTCCGCCGCCTCCGTCAGCACTATTCCTACGAGTCATCGCCTTGGTCTTTCCCTTGTCCTTGCTTCGATCCATCATGAACTTGCTCTGCTCCTTGCCGCCCATGGCGAAACCGCTTTGCTTCGGTTTGCCGTCACCCTGGTACGCAGGAGGGTTGGCGCCGAAGTTGGGGTCGTTGTTGGGGTCTTGGGCGTAATTCGGATCGCCGTCCGGACTTTCGCCTTCGGCAAACACGCCAGCGCCGGCCTTGGACATCCTTGCTGCGGGTCAAAGTCTTGCTCTTGGACCTACGGCTGCCGCTCATCGTCGCGCTGTCCTTGCTTCCGCCTCCGGTCTCGTCAGTGTGAGAGTGCTCGCCTTAAGGAGATTCATTTAGGACGCTTCAAGAAATCAATAGCGCTCACTCGCCGTTCCAAGCTCGCAATCGGAGTTGCAAACACAGTCGCACGGCGCACCAGTCTCCTCGTGGGGACAGTGGTGATGGTGGTGATGATGACGTCTCTTTTTCATCTTGCCAGTGGCCTCATCGTAGTAATAACCGCGGTCCACTGAAAAAAGCAGATAAATTCAGACTTCACCTTCAAAAACGTACTGGCTGCCCATCGACGCTTAATACGTGGAATACGCCAGCAGCACATGTACAGAATAACGATGAGGGTGAGCGTGCTGATAAGACCAGCGAGGACGCAGACGAGAGCAGCAGGCCAAGCAGTTTCGTACCATTTGCTAAGAAATAAATACTATATCAGAGAAATGAGAGATCCGTTAACTTACCCGGGGCGGCATGAAGTAGAGATTCCGTACCCATCGCCCTTTCCTGCTTGTGGATCTGTGTAAGATTCTTTTACTTGACCAAATGCCTCGTTCTGAGGCTCGCTGATAGCGATCGGGAGGACTGTGTTGACGGTCGTTGCACTAGCTACGCAACGGATAGGTTTTTCTCTGGTCGGTCCTACAATGTTATCGCGGCCTCCACTGACGGAGAAGGGCAGAAGAAGCGAATATCGCTTTCCTTGCACACTAAAAACACAAATTCTACATATCTCAAAGCAAAGGACATACACGTGGTGGAAGTTCAAATTTTCGACTCCAGCAAATACCAGATCGGAGATGACATTGCCGTACTTAGTCGTGTCAGTCTGCCACCTCACCAAAGTTTTGCGGTCGAGTTGGTAGTTCTAAAAAGAAATCGTATGATGCTCACAGACGAAAAGCTTACCGCCTTCGTACAATTCGACTTTCCTGTCAGCTTCAGCTTGTCAACCGAGCTCACGTTGACATGCTGACCACCAAAGAAGATCGCTTCATTGTAGTAGTATCCTCCGGCCGGATTACAGACGCTATTAACTTCGAGAGTTTTGATAAGCGTCTTGCCATCCCTAAATAAAAAGTAAGAATTGAAGGCACTTGTGTAGTTGGTGGTAAACAGGCACACGAGTGCACTCAATGTCTGGAAACGCGCGCCGTTCCAAGCAGTGCGTGTGCATGGTGTCTCGGAACGCGTTGCGGACCGGTCGGAATCGCTTGCCGGTTTTTGCACAAAGTTCTGCAAAAATTCAACAGTTCCACGTTCAGCGGGGTATATAGGCTGGGGCTACCAGGTTCAAACAGGCTTAGGATTAGGCTTAGACATTTTTTGGCTGCCAAGTTGCAATAGGCTTTGGCGAATAGTGACATACTTGTCGTAAATGTTGAATGTTACATTCGTCTTCGCGGTGGACTTCGCAAAGTGATATTTCACCAGAAAGTTGACGGATCTGGTCACGCGGACAGTCATCTTGTCGGGAGTGCAGTCCTTGGTGTACGAGATGTTGCTGTTGCCAATCTGCAGCTTGTTGCAGGTTGCGTAGATCATTTGCACTCCTTGATCGGTCTTACAGAACGTTTCTTCGGCGTATCCGGTCATGCCTTCGAATGTTTGCTCATTCTCGCGCATGGTCTTCATTTGTTGGAGAGCGCCTTCTCGGTCTAAAAACAAAAAATGGTCACAGTTTGTCATCCGCCTAAACGAACATACCCAATTCGCCAACACCCGCATCGACGATGGAGCATAACGCAAGGACAAGGAGCAGCACTGCTCCGCATCTGCTCCAGATGGTCATCCGTGAGCTGGATCGCAGGAGCACGAGATGAATTGAAGCGACCGAACAATCGCTGAGCGGACTTGTTTCCTCGAAGCAACCTTCCGGAATCGACGCCGATGGGCCAAATGAACAGCGGATGAGTGCTGCTCCGGCACTTTATATGCCTATATGCCTTTTGAGAGCTGGAGCAGACGATGTCTAGACATGCAACCTGAAAATGGTACACGTGGAAGTTAATTTCGGTCAACGCGAGACTGTGAGACTCGGTTTCAGAGCGAAATTAGCCATCCCGGATAAGGTACATTTTGAGTAGAGCAGTAGGAATTTCGAACCATTGGTTGATGAGGGTTTCAGAGCAAAATCAAGTTTTTGGCACTGATTTCGGGTAGATATGTCTGCACCGCATAGCCCTTAGTGGCTACACTTTCCCTCACGCGCACAAAAACCGTATATGCCAACGCTGAAATCGCCCCAAAGCGACCAGCAACCCCTTTCGCTGATACAAATAGAGCCTTTGGCATCGATTTCTGGACAAATTGCTCCTAATAGCTTTCAGGCTCTACATGTTAGCTGAAACGCTTCAAAACCGCGCGTTTCAACCACAAAATTGCCCAAAATCAAATCCACAGGCTCTTGACCCGAAAGGACTATACCTGGACCCAAAAAGGACTTCCAGAGTCGAATTTCGACATGTCCTCGTTGTTTTCGGAGTCCTATAAAAAATTCTGTCCCGAAACGAGCCCAACGTTGCCCCATTCCGCCTCGAATCCAGCTCTTTTCGAGCAGCAAACCCTCCAAAATGTTGGCTACACGTTTGAACATGTCTTTGCCCGATTTTGTTTTTTTCTTTGAACAGATTACAACCCTTTTTGCCTGATTTCGCTCTCTGAAATCCTCGAAACTCAGGCCCTCGAGGAAGAACCCCCTCCGACCGAAAATCTTGCAAGAAATGACGTGCGCGTTAGCGGCAGACTGCAAACGTCACAGGTTCGGTCAGGCGAATTTCATTTTTGGCTTTTCGCTCCCGAGAGGCGGTTGCTCCGATTTACGGTTGCGAACGTGGAAGCCTGGTTGATGTTTCATGCGTTCGCTTTTAGCTGTTTTCGGGGTTTCCAGTGAAGCATCGACAATCTAAACCTCACAATGACGAAATTATTATGATTCCGCGTGCTCACTTTGCTTTTTAGCCAAAATCGATTCCAAACCTTGGAAGCGATGATTTGGCGATGGTGGCACGATTTTCAAATTTGTTTGTCTATACACGTGGATTATGGATGGGTTTCGGCGTGAAATCGACTTGAATTTTGTGGCGGAAGCGACGGATTAGGTAGTGACATGGTTTTCGGGCCTTTTGGCTCGAAGTTTGTCCAGAATGTCGTCCCTTTGATAATCGATATTTCGTCACAATTTCAGGCGGTTTCATGAGCGGTTTATCGATTTCCCTGTGATTCCATTGGCCATCCAGCGCTGAGCAATGCCTTGAAATTCAAGGCAGTGCAATATTCGAGGCAGTTTGCAATATTCGCGTCGTATCCGTCATCTGTATCGCTGACTTTTGCGCGAATCTGTCCTGATTCCGTGCCTTCAATCACCGCGATTTGGTTCCCAATCCACCCTTGCATTTATCTCAATTCCAGGCATCAAACAAAATGACTGAAAACGGCGACCTCTCCGCGCTCCCGGAAACCTCGCTGCGTAACATCATCGATCAGAAATCGCTGAAGTGGATCTTTGTCGGAGGGAAGGGAGGCGTCGGCAAGACTACCTGCAGCTGCTCCCTTGCCGTTCAGCTCTCGAAGGCGCGTAAGAGCGTCCTGATCATCTCCACGGACCCCGCGCACAACATCTCCGATGCCTTCAACCAGAAGTTTTCGACGAAGCCGACGCTAGTCAAGGGATTCGACAACCTCTACGCCATGGAAATCGACGGATCGACGAAGCAGGGAATGAGCATGTTTGGAGAGGACAACGAGAACGGTTAGCCTGGATTTCGCTTGCCTAAAGTGACGTTTGTGATTCAGATATAATGAAGATGGGAAAGAACATGGTGGAAGAGATCGCTGGCGGCCTTCCCGGAATCGACGAAGCCATGAGTTTTTCCCACATGATGAAGCTTATCGACTCGATGGATTTCGAAGCCGTTGTGTTCGACACTGCGCCTACTGGTCACACCTTGCGTCTTCTGCAGTTCCCAACTGTGCTCGAGAAGACCCTCGGCAAGGTGATGGGCCTGCAGTCTCAATTTATGCCCATGGTTTCTCAGGTATTTAGCCATTTTTCGTTTTTGTTCTAAATCTGGAATTGCAGCTGAGCGGCCTTCTCGGCGCTGGCAACTTTAACGCGGCCGAGACCTCCAGCAAGATGCAGGAGGTCTTGGACAACGTCAGGAAGATCAACGCCCAATTCAAGGACCCCGCGATGACGACTTTCGTGTGCGTGTGCATCGCCGAATTCTTGTCGCTCTATGAAACCGAACGTCTTATTCAAGAACTTACCAAGAGCGGCAAGTCAAATCCACCTCTTAAACCCAAATTCAACCTTGCATTTTTGCAGATATCGACACCCACAACATCATTGTCAACCAGCTGCTATTCCCTGACAAGGACGCGGACGGTCGCGTCAAGTGCAACAAATGCAAATCTCGTCACGCGATCCAGAAGAAATACATCGACCAGATCCTGGAGCTGTACGAGGACTTCAACATCACGATGTTGCCGCTTCTAGATAACGAAGTGCGTGGTCCGGAAAATATCTCCAAATTTAGTGAGCGATTGGTCGAGCCAACCACGTCCATCTGAGCTTTGTTTTTCTTGAGTCGTTCCCAGGTTATGCGAATGTTTGTGTCTTATACTTATGTTTTTTTAAATTATGAATACAGAGCCTTTAACGTTGTTAGAACAGGCACTAACAAAGCAAAGCTTCTAAAGAGAGCCTTAGGCCGACCGCACAGGCCAAAAGTTGCAAATCAAAATGAGGTTTTTTTGGGGAGTGGAGACTTGCAGCGTTTAGGCAGTCTGCATTTGGTCTCTGGGGATACTGAGGAAATGCTTGGGGACGTCTCCTAGACGTCCGAAGTCTAGACTGCCCCACTCTAACGCTATCCGCTCTCAAAGGCTCCTTTTCAGTTCTGCTTGCAGAGGTGACCGGTCGGTCCCCGCGATGTTGCTGTTGGACGTCGGTTTCTGCTTCTTCATAGGCATCTTTTCTGTAGTTCTGATGGCAGATCGACAGAGACGACGGCACTCGGCACCCCTTCCGAACCCGCGCAATCGAAGTCCCAGTTCAGCGCCCTCTCATGAGTCCTCCTACAAGCGAATCCAGGCTCTCCGGCGTCAGTTCCGCATGCGGCAGAAGGCGGCAGGGGCAGGATCGCAGATTGATTCCAAGTGAGTGTTTTTTTCAGCTCCCTAAGCCTAATAATAACCCTTTCCAGGAATCGGAACAGCAGGAAAATCAGGGATAACCTTGCTGCACCGACGGCAGTCGTTACGAAAGCGGAGAAGACTATCGATTCCTCGCTGAACACCTCCATAACGGGCTCCACTCAAGGCATGTCGTTGATCCCCCCGAAGGAGCAAGAGGACACAACGGAATTCGAGCGCGTGTCGACCGTCGTGAAGCCCGCGGTCACGAAATTCCGCACTCACAAGTACAAAGGCGTGGCGGATCCTCGGAAGCCTTTTTTGCCGATGCCAAAGCAGAGCGGATCTGCTAGAAAGGTGGGTTTCACTCCCTCCCTTGCATGAGGCTTCAAAATGATGAATTTAGGAAGTAATGGACTCGAGGAAGATCCAGGATAACAACAGGTCGAAGACCTCGAGCATCAGCACCAGTAACAGCACGAGCAGCGGTTCAATTACCAGCGTGAAGAGCCACCGCGTGAAACCCGTCGTTCGAAGCTCGAAACCCGGACTCCCAAGGCCCAAGCAAAAGGTTGCCGTGATCACCTCTCAGCGGCCTATAAAACCAAGGAACACGGCACCAGTCCTCAACAAACCGGTGCCCAAAAAGCCGATATCGTCTTCGACCAAGCCTGAAAAGAACTCCGAAGTGAAGCGCAAAGTAAATGCGTTCATGCCCACCGATATGTTCCCTGAAGGTTCGATTGATTTTCGCTATTGTATTACCTTGAATTGGGAATTTTAGAGTATGATTTAAGCAGTCCTGGAGCGGCTGTTTATACTCCTAATCGTCACTATCCTGGCAAGAAGCAACGTGAGGAGCGAAGAGCCTCTGGGCTACAAGAAGCATGTAAGGAATGAATTTGGAATCCTTGTAAAGGTCGATTTTAGAGTTGCGAAGCGACCGAAATTCTTCCTGAAATCGACGAAATCAGCGCCAGGGATCAAGAAGAGCTAAGCCAGTTCGTCGACGAAGGTCTTGAAGGCGGATTGCCCTCCGACCACTGCGCCGACCGTTGAGGACCTCGTGCTCTCCTCGTCCAACTACAGCAACCTCTCCTCCAGCTCCGCGACCTACTCGAGCATCAGCGACGGGAGCGAGTGTTCCGGCGCCAACATGGAACTGACGGCCGCCGCGCTCCGCCTCGTCGACTACTGTGTGGATAAAAACATCTTCGTGGAGCTGCTCACACCCGCCGAAATGCGCATTTTCAACGAGTTCTTCACCGGGCGTCAAAATGTCGACGAGCCAGTCCTCGTCATCTTTGACAAGGTGTTCGAGAAGATTCTGACATCGGAAGTGCTGACCAGGAACGAGGAGATACAGAAGGACCTTTTCCTGCTGAACAAGGACAAGGCCGACAGCAAGAACCACATGCTGGACGCGCTGATCGCGAGAAAGTCGCCCGTGAGGGTTCCGACTCCAGCGCAACCTCGGAGTCCTCAGAGTAAGCTCGGAAATCGTTTTCTGGGAATATATATTTTGCTCATTTCAGCCGTGCGGACCAATTTGCAAGAAGACAAGGACGACCCCGACGAGCAGACCCAGAAGTAATCGGCATTTAAGGAGAATAATAAAACCTAATCATTGGTCTTCGGAGGTTCTTTGCAATGAAAACAATTTTCAGATTTTCTCACGCAAGAAGCACGAGGCTATTGGCGTGGGGACACACCTGGAGATTAGCGCCGAAAAGCAATTATTTCCCGCCGTATTTGGAGAAGAAAATTAGATTTTTAGGGTCAGTGCAGCGAGTGAGCGCGTACTCGGTGCTTCTAAGACTAGTCCAAGTTATTTCAGGTTGTTTCCAGCTCTTATGGCCTTTCAGGCTGCTCCTAAGGAGAACCCGAAGCCGGCAGCCGTCCACCAGCCTTTGGCGCTGTTCCAGCTGGCCTCCATCTGCCTCGAAAAGTCCGACTCGCCTACCGCATTCGACATCGCTTCCAAGCCGGTCCGTGCACGTGTTCTCCGCTATCTACAAGAGCGCAAATTCCAAGCCAACTACGCCCCTTTCGTCACCATTCCTCCGCACCTCATCGTCTTCGATGACCACAAAATTGACCTCGTTTCGACCCTTCTGAACGCGGGTGAACAAGTCCAGGTCAACCTTCAAAACATCGCTGATCCGAGAGTGGGGACTAATGTAGGAGCAGACTTTGATTGTTTGTTTAATGGAAGCTTTAGGAAATGGCGTCATCGCTATATATCGCCTACGACTACGTCGTGAAGAATCACTACCAGGACCCGCGCTTCTCGTCCACGTTCCTATGCAACCGAAACGCGGCGTACATGAGCATCTACGATCGCATCAGCAACCAGGTGTTCTCGGAATGCCTCATGAAGTTTCTGGCTGGGGGAGAATTCGATTGGGGACAAGATCAGTTTAGGTGGAACGATAATCCACAAAGTCTTATGTAGACGGTCTGAGACCCAAATCGTTGAGCCATTTTCAAATTTATGAGATATGTTCAATAAACCAGTCTTCCTTAAGCGCATCCCAAACAGTTTCAAGATTCGGAACAGCCGATTTTAAGACTTCCAAGCGGGTTTCAGCGTTGATTCCAACGATTTAGATAAGCTGCTTCAATGTAGGAGCTTTTCAAAGAATGGTTCGGACCAATTCCAGAGATCGTTTTTGTAGACTGGCGCACAATGCTTCAGGCAAGCCTTCCACTTACTTCTCTTGGATCTGCAATAATCTCAGTTAATTCTTATCGTTAGAATTGTTAGAATTCACCTGAATTTTTGTCAGCGGCCGCACTGCTGCCAGTAGATACTTTGTTCCACAAACTTCTACGAATCCTTTGAACCCTTTCTCAAATGCATCACGCAACGTCTTTCTGTTCGTGCCAAGAATTTGATTCAACTTTTCCAAAATTAGATCTACAAAATATTTGCAGCCACAAATGGTTTGTAAGGTGGCGCTGGTGACCGTTGCAAAGTTCTGAACAGGTGCTATTTTTATATACAGCCATTGTCATAGAATTTGTAAGAGATAACTCTACGTTAGAAGCTCTCAAAACTGGGCCAACGCAGCTTAGAACGTAGTCCTTTCTGCTTTCGTCTCGCTTCACTTTTACGTAGCCGTCGAAAAGGTGGTCCACGGCATCCGAGATCGATGGATACAACCGCGTTATGACGTCGATTCTATTGTGACAGTCTTACGCAGAGTTTGCCCAGATCAGCCAGAAGAATCGTTCGCTTTGTCCGCTTTTAAAACGAGTCTCAAGTACTATATTCCAAAACTACTGGCTTGAAGGACTCACCTTATTTTGTGTTTTGTTGGCATTGGCTCTTATGTGGGACTGTTGGCTTCCTTTAGGTTTCATCCAGAGCGGTTTAAACATTTCGATTGTGCTAAACAAGAGCGATCATAGGCAAAAAGTATTAGGAAAGCCGCACTTTTGGTCGCGAGTTGATTCAATCGATATTCGGCCCTTAGATCGTTTATGGCCTCTCGCACAGTTCCCATCTACGATCTCTTTCTTCAAAGTTGTAGTTTATAGCTACTGCTACAGCGCTGGTACATTTATTTCAGGTTCAAAGGAAACTTGTTTCAAGCGAGATTCGTGGAAAGATCACTTCAATATCGGGATTAGATCAAGATATTATAAAATTGGTCGATTGACGAAAATCGATAAAAGTTGGTCGTAAGGCCACAAGGAATAGCACTGACCGCCGACATTTCGAAATAGCACAAAGAGCAACAAAAGGTATCTGCTGATATCTGCGCGCTATCTGTTTACACTTTGAAACAAACCAAGAGACGACAGAACATCTGAAAAGGTGCCTCTTGTGAAGTTTTTAGCGAGAAGCTGACCAAGAAACTGGAAAATGGCTCCAAGACAGTCAGAAATGGTGCAACTATTACTAATCTCGGGAAATCTACTTGCATCTTCTACATCAGCCATGTTCTCTTCATTTTTGAGCTCCAACTTCTGAGAGCTACCTTGGTCGGAAAGTACCCGGATTTCGCTGATGCGCACAAATTGGCGATCCTTCAACAATTGTAGGAAAACAGCAAACGCAACGCGCTTAGAAGCATTGCGCTGGAACGCGTTTGCCCACTCCGCATCCGTAATTTCTGGAATTCAGTTGGATATGGGAAAATGGGTTCAATTCCCTGTGACGGGGTCCACGAAGAGATTGTGCATGGGTGCAACTGACAACTAATGTTCGATGAAAGAGCGAAATTGCGACTTCAGAAAATACCTAAAAGCAATGCCGGTGAGGTGCTAGAGGGCTTTTTCCACAGATCCAATTACGGGACAACGTCAACATAAACTAACGCTCCGTCACAATCAAAGACATATTTGAGATTTATATTGTCGACATAAGCACAATCTGGCCAACTTGCGCCATCTAATAGCCATCCTTAATCGACAAACTAAGGTCTAATTCATCCGGATCGAAGATTTCTTTGTGCAGTAGGTAAATGTTGGGATCGTAGATTAACTCAAAAAATGCTTGCTTAGGGGTGTCTTTGCTTTGCTTGAGCTGGATAAACGACTAAAATAAGAACATTAAAGCTGCTAAATATACAAGTCGTTTCCTACCACATCGTTCTTTTCGACCATGTCCAGCTTTCCATTGCTGTGTGCCGCAAGCATCAGCGTTGACTTGATGGCCTCTCCATAAGTGTAGAAAACTCTCGGCTCATTGGCTCTTTTGTGGCGAGTGATTACGTCTTGAACCTCTAAGATCTAAAAATTGGGTTGTCAAAGATCAGGATAAGTAGGCTTACCATGACAGATACACCGGATTCTTCAACGAACTCAATAAAGTCATCAATGAACTGAATTCCAATCTTATCATCAACATTGAGATCAGCTTGGGTTGATGCAGCTTGTGGCGGCATACCTAAAGAGCTTACAAGATAACACAGTTATTGGCTGCAGGTTCACCTTTTTCGTTCGCTTCTTCGTCTTCCTCAAGGCCACAAGAATTTTGAAGCAGTTCGTTTTTCTCGAAATCGCATCGAATAACGTTTTCAACCAGCGAACAGTTCTTAGTCCAATTTCTTGTCTTTCGCAATATTTCCAATTCGTCGCTTTCAGCACACTTGAACAGTCCTCTTATCTAAAACGCTATTTTGAAATTTTCATGCAAGCTCTTTCCTTGTTGCCATGGTTGCGGCCAACTGCACTCCGTGCCTTTTGGACATCTCGTCCTTGATTTCCTTCAGCGTCGCCTCCTTCAGATCTTTGACGATCTTGAAGAATTCGTGATAGAGTAGATCTCGGGATAGTTTTGTCGTTTCCTCTGTTGGATAAAAGATAAGCCAGTCTTCCTTGATAGGATCCCAAACAGCGTAAATTTCAGGAAAAGCTGCTTTCAAGACATTGACTTCGTCAAATGATCTTATGGCAATGCCTATGGTAAGCTCATCCAGAGTGGAATAGTCAACGAAAGGAGTGCAGAGATGTGGAATGCTGGATTGGTATAGCGGAGCACAGAGAGTCAGGAAGGCTTTCCATTGCTCTTGTATCTGGAATTGAAACTCCTCATCAAATTTACTTAAGATAGAGTTACCGTATCATAATCGAGCAGAGCGCTTCTTGTTCGATAGCTAAAGGTTGAGAACGGATTGCTAATTCCGGGATCCTTATGCTCACTTTCCGTCTCGGAGAGCCCGTGAGAGTCGTCGAAGCATTCGAAAGCTGGATGCTCAACAATCCCGAGCTAAAAATAAGATTCTGCATTTACAAAAAATGGCTAATTTTACCTCTTCAAGAGAGTCGTAATTGGTGGCACTATTACTTAAATCTGAGGGTCTGCCTGGATGGTCCACAGCTGTGCTCTTATCATTAGATCGTTCTCATGAGTAAATTTTGGCGATAGATTCTTCCAAAGTTACGACGTCAATGACTTCGAGCTAAGATGCAACGTTTGAACTGAAAAAAGACTAATCTTACCATTTCAAGTGAGTCAGAAACGGTATCACTGTTATTTAGTTCGGGCGATCTGCCTGAATCTGCCGCAGCTGTGCTTTCATCATTAGAGACTTCGGATACAGCTGTAGTGTTCTCTTCGATCACGCGATTGTATCTCAGCACATAATCCTTTCCAATGTCGTCTTTCTTCACATTGACTTCTCCATCAAAGATCTTCTCAACAGCTTCCTCGATAGATCCGTACGGCTCCAGAAAACTTTTGATCGGGTACAAAACTATGCGCCGGCAGAATTTGTCCAAATCCGGTAGGTACACTGTTCGCTACGTCTTAATAATGAAGAACAGCAATTCCTTGGAAATATTGTTCGGCGAGGGCTTCCAGGCTACGTATTCTTGCTGTTTCTTGTTAAGCGTTATTTCAGCTATCTCTCAAAGACCGAGTGTGTAGGCTTCAATCATGCAAGTTGCTTCAACATGGAGAACTTGTTTGAGCTAAACTCAAAAGCGAAATTCGCCTAAGATTTCACCTTACCTCTTCAAGTGAAACGGATCTATAACACGATTCCTGGAGTTGTTCGTGGATAAAAAGAGGTTTATTAAATCTCAGATTTTTGAGCATTATTGATGCACGTAACGTTTCTTTAGCTATCCGCACAATTTTGACCTGAATCCAGTCTAATAGAAGTCCAGCTGCTCCATTTCACGCTCATATTCCCTGGAGAGGTCCACATCCGATTTGGGGTCGCTGAGAATGTAGTCGATGTTCTCGTATCGAATGCTTTGATCGCTCCACGTTTCCAAGCCCTGAAGATGGTCGAAGGTGGGAATGTAGAAGACCTCTTTTTGCGTTTCTTTATCGTTTGCGAGCTGGATAAAAGGCTGAAAGCAGAAGATGGAATCTTGAATGCAAGAATTTTTGCTTACAACGTCGTTCTTGAGAATAAATTCGAGTTTTCCTTCGCTCATCATCACAAGCATCCGTGCTGACCTAACCGACTCTCCGTAACTGTAGATGATCTTCTTTGAGTTTTTCTTATTTCTATTGATCACTTTCTGGATGTCAGTAATCTAAACATCCGCCTCAAGACAGGATCAAGGCTACAAGCCGTTCCCTACCATTACAGAAACTCCGGATTCTCGAAGAAAGTCGATAAAGTCGTTGACGACCGGAAATCCATTGTCATCATTAGAATCAGTTTGAGTCGAAGCTATCCTGTCCTCAAGATCACATCGAATAACGTTTCCATCAAGAGAACAGTTCTTAGGAAATTCTCGGCTGTTTTTCAATACTTCCAAATTGTTGCTTCCGTAACTGTTGAACAATCTTATCATCTGAACAATTTCATCTAGTCCTAAACTCAGCCTATTCGCCATACCATGGTATTATCCAGCTCAACTTGGTGCCTCTTCCACATCTCCTCTTCAATTTTCTCCAACTTCGCCTCCTTCAGCTCTTTCACAATCTCAAAAAACTCGTGATAGAGAAAATCCCGGGATTGCTTTGGGGTCTGCCCTTTTGGATAGAAAATGAGCCGGTCATTCTTGCAAGGATCCCATACTGTGTCGATCTCTGAGAAGGTTTTTTGAAGCACTTCTAAACCCGATTTGGCATGATAGACTTGAAGCATGACAGCGAGCTCATCCCAAGAAATCGGGCGGCTGTAGAACGCTTCTGAGACTACCCAAAGCCTTTTTTCGTAAATTGGAGCGCAAAGCGTTAAAATCTCTTTCCAGCGGCTTTCTATCTAAAATCCTATTTTAAGAATGCTGAAGTTCAGCCAACGTTTACCTCATTCTTTTTGAGGAGTATCACGTCCTCCTTATTGGTCGATTCCCGATTTGATTCAGATCTTTGTGTAGACCTTGCTACCTAAAGTTGAGCCATCAAACAAAATGAAGACAACAGTTGTTACCTTAGGATTTCTCACATTGGACCACCCATAACTTAGCACGTAATCTTCGCCATCATCGTTCATTGCCACACAAACTTTTCCTTTGAACAAATGCTGTATCGCTTCCTCAATCGATCGATAGGGCGCTGTCAATTTATCGATTGAACGCTGGCAGAGGCGCCTACAGAAATTATCCAAATCGGAATAGTTTATGCGTCGCTTCGTTCTGACCAGATACAGCAGAATCTCCTTAGAAACATCGCCTATTGATGGGAGTTGCCAAACAATGTATTCTCGCTTTTTAGGACTAATGTGGACAGCTGCCAGGCCTTGCAGAGCGATCCGATAGACTTCGCTGATATCTGAAGCGTCGATGTGAAAAATCTGGTTGAGCTGAAATACTCCAAATGAGATTTTTAGCCAGAATTTTGAGATTTACGTCTTGGACACTGACGTTTTCTCCTCGCCACTGTTCTAGCTGCTGGTGGAGGCTTACGACGCTGATACTCATATTCGGATTTTGGCAGTTTTCGTGAATAAGGATAATGATGTCTTCAAGGAGATTTTTCAAAGCGGGATTTACCTAAAAAACTAAGAATTGGCTGAGAATCGACCGCCTACTTTTACAATCAGATCCCGATAAACGAAGACATAGTCGAATCCACGCATGTCCATTTCCACCCTCACAAGGCTTTGGAACAAAGCTTCAACAGCCTCAAATACCGTAGGATACAAGCCTAGCAATTTGTGGATCGACGTCTGACAAAGCTTGAAACAAAATTTGTCCAGATCTGTTAGAGCGGCTTTCCGCTTCATTTTGATAAGGTAGATCAGGATCTCCCTGGTGATTCCGCCCATAGATATTATCCATCTGGCAGAGGCGTTTCCGTTTAACTTGATTTTAATCTCAGCCACGCCTTGAAGTCCGATTTGATAGGCTTGGGCCACGTTGGAATTGTTAAAATACGGCTTGAGTTACCTTCTGGAGGTTTATGGTGGCTTCATGACGCTTTTCTAGACTTGCATGAAAATGGCTTATCTGGACAGGGACGGCTCCTTTCACGCAGAGGTCATGTAAGCTTATGATGATCTCTTCCAGGGTCACATTTATGTTGCAATCCTCTGAATCCTTAAAACCGGCTTTTTCGAGACTTGCTCAATTTGCCTTTTAACTCACCTTTTCCTCTTGAATTGCCCTAGGATCGTAAATCAACAAGCAGTCGTCATTGTTGTAATCGCGTTCTATCCTGACTTTCCCGTCAAAGACTTCCACCAAACCGGCGAAAACGGATTTTTCTGACCACAAATCCAACAGAGATTCCAATCCCATGCCGCTGAATCGCTTGCAGAACCTGTCCAAAGCTGAGAGATACATTGATCCGTTCGTTTTGATAAGATAGAGGAGAAGATCTGAGGACAAGTGGCTTGGCTCGGATAGCCACTGGACATAATATCTGCCATCCAATTCTTTGATTTTAACGTAGGGTATCGTCGATAAGCTCAGAAGGTAGGCATCAAGGAGTGAGCTTTCCTGGCAACGAAATATAGTGTTAAGCTAAAATAGATCAACAGAAAAATCTAGTGGCTCAAGCAAGTGACTTACTCGATCTACAGTCAATTCAGCGTGAGTTTTAGCCTCAATCAACCTGTGGATATCTTGAATCAGAGCCGAATATTCAGGGTCTTCCAAGCACACATCACGGATCGCTAGAACGACGTCTTCTATCCTCAAGTTGGTCCTGTCCATGGCGAAGTTGGTTTGCTGATCGTGGAGAGAAAAAGTGATCAGGTCTTAGATCTGAAAATCGCTACTAGTGACACGTGGAACAAGTTGATCAGATGGAAATTGAAGGCCGACCAGTAGCGAGGTATTACTGCAGATTGCAGATAACGCATATCGCAACATTTTTGGTAGTTAAACAGCGCTATCGCAGCCATGTCAGTAACGCCGGTTCTTATATTTGAGCTAGGTACAGCTAGGTTTGAGCTGTATGCATGGCCAAGATATGTGTTTGAGAAGGGATCAACAATTTACATAACATCGACGTTACCTTAAAATGTTTCGCTTCAATCGATCAAACCCTGAATTTCCCAGCTTTGTGGGAAGACAGGATTCTGGTTTGTTTGAGCAGAGCACACATGACTGATCGATCATCAACGTTTTTGCCTCAGGGAAGGAACCAATCATCAAAGCAGAATGCCAATCTGAAAATACGATAGGAACGTTAGGAAACAGTAAAGAGGAACACATGAAAATTCAAACTGCTTTAAACAGATCTATTTCGACCGTCACAATCAATAAGATGAGGATCTGCAGTCAAAAATAAGCAAAACCATATGAGTTTACGTTTGTAGTAGAGTTCTGAGGTTCGGTCACTTTTTGAATTATCGCAATACATCAATAAAGTCAATTTAATAAAAATTGATAAATCCGTAACAGCAGAGGTACGTCAAGCATCGGTGGTTCAGTGGTAGAATGCTCGCCTGCCACGCGGGCGGCCCGGGTTCGATTCCCGGCCGATGCAAAACTTTTTGCTTTAACACATTTACGCACCTTTTCAAGTTTGTAGTTTTGATAGAATTGTGGTGAGAAGAAATACCTGAATCCTAGAAATGCTTCAAAGCCGACCCACAAAAGAGCGACTCGTAGAAGAAATAAGGCGACTTGGACAGATGACCGTAGAAAACTTGGAATACTACGCCACCACAAATATTGGAAATTCCTTGAAAATTGCAAGCGAAACTTTTGGGACTAAGGAGAATAAGATATACAAGACCGTGGAAGAAGGAGTCCTTGAAAACGTTATTAAAGAAGCCTACGACATAAGTGAGCCTGCCCTTAAAAAGGCTCTGAAAATGGCCATGAAGGACATTGCCGTGTTAGGCAAGTATGGCACGGACGGAAATCTACTGATCACATTTCTTAAGGTGGTAAAATTGGTGCCTTAGAAGCCAAAGCAAAAGATAAAAATGAAATCTCCGATTTTTTAAACATTTAAAATGACTGATTTAAATCTTTTGAGATGCTTGAAAGCGATTCTCCCAAAGATGATAGAAAACGGTCTTTTGTAGTGTGATGTAAAAGCCAAATGTCATGTTGTCATGACCGAGTAGCTTTTGTTTTCTGTGACACTAGCCCTTCTCAAGAACTAGTATCGCAAGGAACTCAGTTCGATCATTTTATCACAAACACGCGTATCGATTGACGCGTGTCTTTCTGGGGAGGTGCGATGAGTCAGTTGTCAGTCGTCTCTTTCTTGCCTTGTCATTCTCTAAATTTAAATAATTTGGTTTCAGATTCGAATGGACCAAAACACTCTTAGGAGTCGAATTTGCGAAGTGGTCGGCAGCTATGGAGTTCAAGGCTGCAGTATAATCAAGCTGCAACAGAGCTACCGGTTCGCGTTCTTATTTTTTAATACGCTTTAAAGAGAGCTTCAGCCATAAGTATCACGAGCATCTGCCCCTTGATTACTCACAGCTGTACACTTTGCTCGAAATTGGCATGTCGAACCAGATATTCTTCTTCTTATTCTGTGGAACGCCTTACTTGTGGGCAACCGAGAGTATCTCTCATTTGAACGAAGGGTCCTTACTCAGACAGTTTATGCAACGCAAACTGGAAAGCTGGGTTGTAGGTGAGCCTCAAGAAGATGCCGGATGGCCACGTATGGATGCGGAACGCGAGGTACGACAATGTGAGGTGCTTACAGCATAATAGTGTTTTAGGCTGCTTACAGACAACAGAACTTCAAAAAGATGCAGCAACAGCTTGCGGAGTTTTTTCGAAACCGGCTTAAAAACCACCACAAAATGTTGTACTCAAGGTTGGCTGAAGAATGCGTAAACTCCCTTGGCTTCTCGTTGGTCCTCAAAATCTTAAACCCCATTTATGGAATCAACGAGCAGACGTTGGAGAAGGCTTTACAAGCGGTTTTGAAAGATATTGCCACAGTTGCTAAAAGCGGGAAGGACGGAGAATTCATCGTCACCAGGGTGCCAGATGGAACTCCACAAGACGGCAAATTTCAGTTTTTGAAATATGTGTAAATAACTTTTGTGTTCAGCCCACATCAGCCATATTAGGTATCAGATCTGCGAAGTGGTGCGCAGCTACAATGTTGAAGGCTGTAATTTAATCCAGCTGAAAGAGAAATATCGGTTTGTCTTGCTCCTGAAACCTTACGTAAAGCGAACTTTAGCCTTATCTGGAACGAGGATCTTTCCGTTAATCTCAGCTCGAAGCAGGATGTTCTTGATCATTTTAGTTCAAATCTGCTATTCGTTCACATATACTGCGGAATGCCGTTTTTGTGGGCCATCGAGTGTGTCTGTCATATGGATAAGGATACTTTAGTGAAGGAGTTTTTGGAGCGGAAGAAAGAGAGTATGATGACTAGCGAATTCTTACAAAAGGAAGATGATTGGCCGCAATTATTGAATATGGGACCCAAGGCAAAGCAATCCATGGTATAGCGGACCATTTAATGTTGATCACCCCATAAGATGCTTTCAGTTTGAGGCAAAACTTAGGATCCAGAAAAACGAACACTGCGCGTTTAAGGAGTTTCTCCAGAGCCAGATTATGGAAAACTCTAGAATGAGTTATACTGCACTGTCTCAGGAGTGCAGCAACTTGCGAAAGTGCCCATTGTCGCTTAAAGTCTTGAACGCGGTTTATGGCATCAATGAACCGACCATAGAGGGCGCTTTACGGAAGGCTTTAAAGGGTATGGCCACAGTCACAAAAAGCGATAAGAACGGGGATTACGTTATTACGAAAACAACAGGACAAAGTCGCAAAAGCAGAAGAAACGCAGCAAAAGAAACGCCCGAGGACGGTAAACGTAACTTTACGAATTTGATTTCCATATAGTTTAGACCACACATTGTTGCTGTCGTTAATCAACGAGGCTTCTGTTTTCTCTCCCAAGTCTCCTTCCACTCCAGAACAGATTAAGGCATAACTTCCCTTTCCCCACGTGTATTAAAGTCGTAACAAACATTTTTAGGAAGCTTTGATATCTGAAATTAAGCACAAAAGCCGCCTATCCCATACGATGCTATTTCAGTTTTGTATTAACACTTGTGGCTTTCGCTTGAGTCGACAGATCATCAATGAGCTATTTGGAGTCAAGGGCAAAACTCTGTCGGCCGCTCTGAAGGAAGCTGTTAGCAGCTTTGCTACAGTGTTTGTGATAGATGACGCTGGAACTATCATGATAGAAGTCAATGGATACGAGAACCCTCCTTGTATTTCGGAAGCAACTCAAACGGACCCTCATGACTTTTGGAACAACCTTGATGCTGTTGACAAGGTTGTCGAGTTCTTGGAGGAAAGCGGTGGAATTTCCGTTATGGTGACGTACTTAAGAATAACAACATCTAATAAGGTGCTTCCAGATCACAGAGCTTTTTAGAATTGCTTTTAAAGCGCCAGTAAAACACACGGGTAGCTTCACTTTAGCAGAATACGAAGCCGCTTATTCCCTCGCGTCATTCTTGGTTCAAGAGAGCAAAGGTCGCCTTAGGTTTAAATTGGTTGACGACTTGGTAAGACTGGCTTCTTGCTTAAAAAGTAAACCTTACGTTTATAGGTCTTCGTGGAGCTCAGAGAAGAAGCGTAAAACTTGAAAAACAACTCTTGAAGCAAATTAAAGTTGTAATTGGTGCTCGCATAAAACAATTAAAGATGCTTGACCTGTATTCTACCAGCACAAAAAATTCGCATGGCAAGGAGTTCATTCAAGTCACGCTTATCATAAACACTGCTCACCAATCTCTTTGATTATCGATTTTTAACTTATGAGTCACTTTAGGGTTGTTTGCTGTTTGGCGGCACACCCCATCGGCCGTTCATTTTGCTGTTGTACGCATAAAATTCTGATATTGCTAAAAATTGTCAAGCGCTCTATACTATTAGCATGCTTTCAGACGTTTAAACACGCCACTGCGACAAGAAGACATGAACAAAGGACGCCTTCTCCACGACGTTAAATACCGAATAAGCATGCTAGTAAAGCTTCACGGGAAAACCGGAGTTACTTTAGACGCCTTGACCGATAATTACAGGTCAGACTAGTTTTAATCAGTTCTGAACTTAAATGCTTTTTAGAACTCTTTGGCCAGAAGAACATCCTTATTGGAGAACCTACCACATTCCTACATTTATGGACTTTTTGACCGACGATTTGTCAGATACGGTTACAGTTCTAACCGTTGCCGGAGTTCCAACTGCTTGGAGTGCGGAGGAAGTGAAGTTTCAACAAATGACTGACGCAAAAACTACATTTCCTAGCAAAGAACAGCTATTAGAAGTCATCAAAAAAAGAAAATCGTTGACTGTCGATGAGCTGACCAGTTACGTCATGAAAAATTTCGGACAACAACTTTCGTATGCCGTTGCAAACCAAATTTTTGGCACCAACGAGAAAAAGATTCACCAAGCGATAAAGAAAGGACTCCAAGAATGGGTGGACGTGGTGAAGCTCAAAGTAGGCGCAACGAAGAAGCGGACCATAATACTCAAGAAAGAAAAAGTAAGAAAACAAAATACATTTCAAAAACTTTGTGTCAGGATGTGGTTCCGAGCAAGAACAGCTCTTCAGTGGCCTCTTCTCAGGATTCAAAGTATTTTAAGCTTCGCAAAACTGGTCAAATCACCCACATAGAGCTGAGACCTCCCAAGGCAAGTGTTAAACAGAGAAAATGACAAACCTTCTGTTCTAGAAACAGAAATGGCTCCTGCAAAATCTAATATTAGCCAAACTGAACACCAACGGCTCTATGACGTACATCGAGCTCTTTGAGTTCCTTGAGGATACCTTTCGGATCCATTTGAACCACTATTATATAAATGTGCTTTACGGGATTAAAGCAAACAACTTGCTTGAAGCCTTGACAGCAGCTTTTGACAGTGTGGCTACCATATCTCCATTTGAAGACCTCACTACTACATCCGGTTTGGCGTTTACCGAGAATTACTTGATTCAATTAATTGGCCACACAAAGCCTCATTCCGTCTCACGGTCAACCCAAACCGAATCCGTAGATTTTTGCAGTGTCGAACGAGTGATTCGATTCCTCGAAGACAACGGAGGAATCTCAATTATGGCAAGATTGAAATCAACTTAAAGCTAAAACAAGTCAAGATTTTAGGTAACCCAGTTGCACAAAGTTCTGTATGGGTGTGAAGCGGCTGTTTTGTCCATTGAAAGCGTCCTTTCGTTAACGTTGGATTTGGTTATACAAAGTGAAGGTCGTCTTGGAATAAAGAAAATTAATGGATTGGTGGGTTCAAATAATATAACTGAGATCAACCTTAATTCAGGCTTTTGTAACGCTTACTGGTAAATCGAAATCGAAAGACTAGCTGTGTTTTCCTTCGTTTTAAGAAACTGGCCTAACCGTTGTAAACGCTGTTACCAATAAATTTGCTCTCAAAACCAATCCGTCGTATCACGGACTCGCTTATCACTCTCACAGCCCGAAATGACTCTTTGTACTATTCTCATCTGTCGATTGATGTTGTAGGCTCTTTGAATGCGGTGTATGGCATAAATGAAACAACTGTAGAAAGTGCTTTAAAAGTGACTGACTTTGAAGGACATTGCTACAGTCACCAAATGGTGGTTTTCCGTGGAGGATGATTATGTCATTACGAGAGCACCAGAACGAAACTGCTCAGCAGCCAAGGAAACGTGTCTTCAAGCAGCAAGGCATCCGTAGGCTCACCCAAATCTCCTTCCGCTCCAGAACAGATCAAGGTATATTCTTCCCAACTTGATGTTCTTATGACAATTATTAGGATGCTTTGATATCCGAAATCAAGCACTGAGGTCGCTTATTAACTGATTAGACAACGCGGACGTATGACCAAGGACGAACTGGAAGAATACGTGAAGAAATCTTGTGGCTCAATTTCCGTAGAATTGGTCAATAAAATTTGTGGCACGAACGCAAACAGTGTTGCCGGAGCTATTCAGAAAGGACTCAAGCAGTGGGTTACCGTGATAAAAACTCCTCGGAAGGACTATATTGTGGAGCATAAGAGTTTACAGGTAGTGCTGGTTTTAACTTGAACAAGTCAGTTTTTCGATTTTTCAGAACTCAGGCCTGTAATTTGAGTGAATCAATCTCGCTGAAGGATTGCGTTTATGGAATTGTTCGCGAACAAAAGAAGATTGAGACTTCCCGTCTATCACAGCTTTGCAGCCGTATCTCGGCTATCCCTGAAGACAAAGCACTTTGCAAGAGGTATTGGGAATAGAAGAAAAATCTTGTGAGCGCGCTTTGATAGTGCTGTTTTCGGGAGTAGCTGCAGTGTCCAAAAGCGAAGATGCACCAAGACTTACTTTGTTCCAAAAGAAACTCAAGCGAACGCTTAGCTGTTTCTGAACAATTTTGAAGCTGTGGATCGTCTTATTGAATTTTTGGAAGAAAGTGGTGTCTCACTCATGGCAATCCAAGTGGCTAATTAAGTGTGTGATTGCCTTTTCTAGGTTACAAAAGTTTCAAAAATTTTGTCGACAACGCCAGTGAAGAAGACGGAAGACAGCTTTACCTTAGCAGAGCACGATTCCGCTTATTTATCGGCGTCGCTCTTGATTCAAGACAGCAATGGTCGCCTTGCAAACAAAACCATTGATGGCTTGGTAAGACCCGACTTTTTCAGGAGCATTTTAATCGTTTCAACATGTTTTTAGGCTTTTGTGACGCTAGCAGAAAACCTTAAGGCGGATAATCCCGAAATTCTGCCTTTCTTAGGAAGTGGAATCATGCTGCTGTGATTTATTAACCAGTGGTTACTCGGTTGAAGAATTGCTGAATTTGTAGGCCTTGTTGTGCCTTGAGCACGCGCGTGTATCAAGTTGAATTTGCATAAAATTCCGTTGTTTTAGCGGTTGTTTGGAAACGAAATCCGACCGGTCGTTCGCTGCGCGACCGCTGCAAATGACCGATTACAGACAGTAAATCTGGCGCGCATGTCTGGCCAGCGCGGTGTCTGGAAAAAGTTTTTTTTGGGACCACCCTGTAAGACTCAAAAAGCGGACAAATCCTCATTTTGTTGGTTAGCGTCGCCAGCGATCGGTCGTCCTTCATCAACCAACAGTCGACTTGGATTCCCACTTCGATCCGCTTCATGTCGTCTGTCTACAGAACCCTTCGGGAAACCGTTCAACCGGTGAGGTTCTAACTTTGCTCTTGGTGTGTTGGCTTCACTCGACCTGAAATTGCACGAAATTAGCCGCGATTTTCGACCCTTTTCGTGAATTTCCAAATCGTACTTTTGCGCATGACCCACAGTCAGCTCTAGTTGAAATGAGCTCGGATTAGATGATTGATGCTGTAAGACTTTGTTACTTCTCGTGCGCCTTATCAGCAATGAAGGCAAGAAGAATCCCTGGTACACTTGGCTAAATCTGTACGGAGATGGTAAAGCAGAATCACTGTAAATACATGAGGACATCTGGCAGATGAATGAGTAGTTTAGAGATTTAGACAGTGGCACAGTGGCAGTTGCCTTCAAAATCAGCATTTCTTCTTTGTGCTTCAAACCTCATGATTTGCAGCTATTTCCAAAGCTTCTGCAAACTCGACAAACCGTGGCATTTCATGGATTAAATCCTCAGAGCGCCGAATTCGTAATTTAGTCTACACCGAACTAGCGAAAATGCGACGTTTACTGGACTAAATCCGCCACACGTCCGACAAAATTTAGTCCAAGGCTCCCGCAGCGATTTGCCTGGACTAAATCGGACTAGATCGTCCGACAAAAATGGACGCACCACCAACTTCCACTCGCTGCTCGTCTGGTTTCGCCGCGATTTGCCTCTTTTGGACGGATTACGGACGGTAAATAGGAACTTCGTAATTCGTTTGCGCGGTTGGGAAATTTCCTATTTTCAGCCCCGAGATGGCCGCACGAACCGAGAGAAGCGAGAGAAGCGGCGAAATCCAGCACGGAAGCAGATCAAGCAGATCGTCTACCGCCTGCGGAAGAACGCGGCGGATCCAAAGGGCGCCGCACTGACGGAGCACGAGGTGGTCACCGTGCTACTGCGCGTCCGCGAGCAGCTGATGCTGGACCCAACGCTCTTGGAGCCCGAAATCCCAATCAACGTCGTCGGCGACATTCATGGCCAGTTCGTCGACCTCTGCGCCATCTTCCATTTTGTCGGAGAACCACCGAAGCAGTGAGTTTTAGATATATCAGGCTTTTTTAAAAATTTTCCAGACGATACCTGTTCTTGGGAGACTACATCGACCGAGGCCCGTTTTCGACCGAAACCGTGATCCTCCTCTTCTGCTACAAGCTCCTCTACCCCAACGACATCTTCATGATTCGAGGCAACCACGAAACGCGCGTCATCAACAAGTATGACGTGTTGTTAAATTCCTCTTATAATTTGTCGAATTTCTCTAGAGCGTACGGCTTCTGGAACGAGATCAAAGACCGCTACTGTCCCGAGGTGTGGGATTCCAGCTCACCTTCAACTGCCTTCCGCTCTGCGCCCGTGTCAGCAAGCGCGTCTTCTGCATGCACGGTGGAATCTCGAAGGAGATGACAAGCTGGAAAAAGTTCATCATGCCCCGGAAGCCCCTGGACATCCCCGAGTTCGGCCTTTTCTGCGACCTCCTCTGGGCCGACCCCGACCACGACGTCATCGGCTTTCGCGATTCTCCCAGGGGCGTTTCGTGCCTCTTCGGGGAGGACGCCGTGAAGCGCTTTTGCCAAACGATGGGCGTCGACTTGATTGTCAGAGCCCACCAGGTAAGAATGTTCGATTCTTATAAATTCATTCAAAGAAGAGCTTCAGGTGGTGCAAGACGGGTACGAGTTCTTCGCGAACCGCAAACTTGTCACCATCTTCTCCGCACCGTTCTACTGCGGCCAATTCGACAACGCGGCTGCGGTTTTGGTCATCGATAAGGACTTCAAATGCTCCTTCAAGGTACGGAAGCCGTCGGATCACAAGTGGAGGCGACAGACCGAACGTCGTAAGAAGAATACTCGTTTTTTCCGAATCCTCATTCCGCTTTCAGGTCCGATAAGACGCGAGGGACCCTACGTGGGGATGTTCGAGCCGGAATCTGGGCAAGACGACGAGGAAGAATCGAGCGGACTGGAAGCGACCCAGATCGAGGACAGCAACCACGAGGACAGCGAGGCCGAGTTCCCGATGGTGGCGTCGATGAGGGAATTGGAAACGCCAAAGTCCTCCGTCCGCGAAGAGGCGCCGAAGAAGGCGGAGGCTCCGAGCTACAAGGAAATCCGCAAGACCGGACGCAAGTATGAAGTGAGCTTGTAGATTCTCGAAATTCGTGATTTATGCCGATTTAGGACGACGACGAAGGAATTCCGGTCTCCACCATCACTCCGCTGTGCCGCGATTTCGGCGTACACCCGGATTCGGTGAAGGAGAGAAGACTCACAGAATCGGTGAGCGAGAAAACCCAGATCTCCTCACTGGCGAGTTCCCTCCGCCGCGATTCACAGAGAATCGCCGCGGAAGCCGACGAGGACGTGGCGTTATTCCAAACGGCGCGCGTGAAGTCGAAGAGCCGCCGCGAGCCGTCCACTCAACGGCCACCGAAGGCCAAGAAGGAAGCGGATAAGAAAAAGAAGAACAAGAAGGTTTAATTGAAGCGTTTTTAAGATAAACGTTAAATATGTTTTCGTAATTTTGAAGGTCTTTCCAGCTCAAATACTGCCAAGGGTGCGCCGAGAAGGATGAGGAGTGAAGTTCTGAAGTTCGTTTTGGGGCGTCTCCACCAGATCCACTTCGGTCCCGCTGTCAAGGCGAATCGACTCTTGAGGGACGCGGAGGAACACACCGTACTCCAGCTGGAATCTTCATATGACAAAAAAGGGCTTCAGCTCTAGGTAGAGCGTCCGCACGGGGATCTTCCGGCATTCCAACATTCTCGAATCGAAGAGCGGCGGATTAGAGGAGTGAGAGGCTGCACGAGAGAGCGTTCCTCATTGGATTCGCTTTTGGAAGGTGAATCCATGTCGTTTTTTGCCTTGCACTATTAGCCACTTAAATGAAAGCCACCCCAACATCTCAACTAGCTTTCCTGCGTTCTAAGCTTAACTATGGGTTGTGGAAAGGCCGTATGACATAACGCTCAATAGTTTACGTAAAGGAGGTGTTTACGTAAACCTTGACTTTCAAACAACGAAAGCTAATGCACACTAAAAGGTCAGTTTGCATACTTTTATTGAATTGACCCCTCCTCGTATTTTACACTCGCATTCTATAAACTCCATTTCTTATTTTGAATTTCGACAAGTTATTTCCCGTCTCCGCTATCAACTTCTCCGTGAGCCTCTTCTTCCAAAACCGCATGTACAAGAAATATTGGGTTCTGATTGCGTACAGAAGCTTCACGTCTCCGCTCGCTGAAGCCGTATATCTCGCCTTTCTGTAATAGCTGACAAGCCTGCTGTCGTCTCCCTGAAAACACCGAAT
The DNA here is from genome assembly GCA_000757645.3 of Steinernema carpocapsae. NCBI lineage: Eukaryota > Metazoa > Nematoda > Chromadorea > Rhabditida > Steinernematidae > Steinernema > Steinernema carpocapsae. The sequence goes on along the minus strand of AZBU02000012.1, from coordinate 1,230,343 downwards.
CGATGTATTCCTTACACCGAGCACCTTACCCGATTTTTCCCAACGGAGATATCCAAAATATTCTTCAAGTTAAGAACTGCTGCAGGGCCGGCATTAAGAATCGTTGCCACGACGTCGATTTTCTCCTTTTTGATCACGAAATACTTGTCAGGAATGCTCAGAAATAATCCAAGGGTAGCCTTAAACCGCTTGATGAGAAGATATTTTCTGGTTTTAGCCGTTAACTCCCTAATTCCGATTTTCTCCACTGAGTGGCCACTTTTGTCATAGGCCATGACAGCATAATAAAGGAGAGATTTGGGGTTTTGTAGAGCTTTTTTCTTGGTCCTGGAGGACATATGCACTCTTGCTGGAGAAACTGGGTGGCAGAACGAATAGTAAACCAGATGACTATCGATTGGGGGCGACTAGCGTGGACTCTGCTGACTGCACTGGTGGTCATCGCTGGTCGCTGGTAAGATTGGGGGGGGGGGGGGGGGGGCTATTGGGGGCGCGGCGGTGTTCGAGAGAGGTTGTTATCTTTCTTGCAAAGGGGTAATCGGAACTCGAATGATGAGAGGAACGTTTGACGTGCTCTATGGGATGAAAGCAAAAACAGCCAAAAGCAGATACGACTCTTGAATGTTTGACCTTCCAATTTTGAAAGACCAACGACCAAAAAACAAAATCCTATTTTTCTTTAAAAACTGGTCACTTCTTTCCTTCATTTCTCCTTCACGACAACACCGACCAGCTCGTGTTTACCGGAAGCACGCCTCTCTCAAAAGATCCAATGCGATAAACAAAAAGCGCAAAAATCACCGAAATCAAAAACCAAAATATTTGCATCGGCCGGGAATCGAACCCGGGCCGCCCGCGTGGCAGGCGAGCATTCTACCACTGAACCACCGATGCTCCTATGGTCATCTGTCACTATCTTGCTATGATGCCGAAACTGATTCCGGCTTTGACTTTTGGATTTGAACTCTTGAACTTTGAAACTCGAATTCTAGCAACTCATTTTCTCGTCAACGGCGGCTCTGACAGCCTCTCGGCAGCGATTCGCGGAAAAGCGATGGCGGCACGAATGTCGCCTCGCCAATGTCGCACTCCATTACGTTCCTCTCGTCAGCTCTGTGCAGCAAGCGCTTATATTTTTCTTAGATCCTTGCTTATTATATAACGTGTCTCTGTTTCATCTGGCTGCAGGCTGCAATCGTCCAAACGCCTGCGCGCTTGTGACCGGTCATAAGACCTCAATTAAGGCCATGTAATTTCTAATATCTTGTAATTAGTGCCAGAAGATGGGCGATAACTGTCTGAAGCGCTTCGAGAGCAGTGTAGGCTCAGTAGCATAGTGGTGAGTACCCGCGCCTGTCACGTGCGAGACTCGGGTTCAATTCCAGGACGGGAAGTAATTTTTTCCTCAATTTTCGTTTTAATGACGTTACCGTTTTTTAGGTCCTTTTCGCAACTCGAACGCTTGCGCATCTCAGCGGCTCCCACCTGCAGCAGTCGCAACAGTTCTGCTTGCTCGCCCACAGCCGCTGCTGGTGGTCACCCAACTATCGATCGCCCCTTCGCTCTTCGAATTGCGCTCTTCTCCCCCGCATTTTCCCGGTGTCGCCATGTCGAAACCTACGAAGCGTCCTTATTCTCTGCTGGAAACGGCTGCCGATTCCTTTGAAAAGGCCGGATATTCGCTGAATAAGCTCGAGGTGGCGCCGATCGCCGCTAAGGTCTCCCGGCTGCGGCAGGCGAAGGCTTTCGAGGAGAAATACAGCCGCTTTATAAAGATCCCGAGCGAAATGCACGTTTTTGACAAGAAGGGCGAGTTCGATCTCGAGGAGACCCTCGCGAAGGCTGGACAGTCGATCACCTTCAATTACGAAAATATCCAGAATCCGAAGGTTGGGAAGACGGTGAGTGTCATTTGTAATCCAGCAAATGAAGTTTTGCATTCAGGAATGCGTGGAAGAAATAATTACAGCATGTGACAACATTTTGAAGAAGAGCAAATCCGGCACCCCAAATCTGGGTCCGAATTTCTTCTACCTTTTCTTCGCGGTCCAGGCTTGCATGATCAACCGGAATAACGGCTCTCAGACCGCTTGAAATTAAGGCCAATTTGTTGTAAAATTGTTCCTGTTTGACCTCAGTTTCGTTCTACCTTGTATGAAGGCTCTAAATAAACAAATCCCTCTGTGCTGTAAATCTTCAAGATACATATTGAAGCTTTGAAATAAATTAGTCAATGACCTTTTTCTCAGCTTCGGCTACCATCCATTTCTGAATCAGAGCTGTGGATTCACCACTTTCTCATATGATTCATCCATCTCTGCTTTACTGCATTTAAAACAGTCCAATCCTCACTCTCTCCTAATCGTGTTGCCATGAAGAGTCCGCTTTTTCTTCTCCTCTGCTGCCTCCTCCTAACTAACATTTTCTCAGCCATTATCGTAAGTTCACCTCTTTATAACCTCTACCATTTTTCACGTTTAGAAATACAGCAAACTTGAGGATCTCGACAGCAGCATTTTCGAAGAAGCGATCTACGAAAAGTGCTCTCGAATGAAGGTATGACTCGGTTCAGATTCCATTCTAATCTCATTTTAGCGTTTTTGCAACCCCGACCACAAAATCTATGGACGCAATCATTCGATGTGTCTTCGCTTCAAGGAACAGTGCTACCAAAAGGAGCAGAACTGGCTGATCTACAAGGACACAATGAATCGCATGAACAACAAGCACAACATCGAAACTGAGATTGACTATGATGATGAGTAAAACTGTTCAAATAGAATAAAGCGATATTGAAAAAAGCTGAAAAAGGTTATCCCCGGCCGGGAATCGAACCCGGGTCTCGCACGTGACAGGCGCGGATACTCACCACTATACTACCGAGGACACATTGTCGGTTTCTTGTGGCATGCAGGTATCAGTAATAAGAGCATATAGGTGGCGTCAAACGCCTTGTCACATTATTGTCACTGTCGTCATAAATGTCGATGCGATTCCACTCATCTACATCACGTGAATAACGTGCATTTCTCGGAAAGTGGGATATTTATGCAAGTGCGAAACGTTGCCATTAGATGCTGCTGCTCGCGAAGATAGGACCAAAACTCATTAGCTTATATCACAGAAATCGTTCGCTTTGGAGTTAGGTTTAATCCTTCTCAACAGCATCCTCGAATGCGCCAAACGTCTGCGAAAACGCCCACCGCTCGTCAAGATAAAGACGGAATTTGTTAGCCCACAAACAGTGAATCACAACAAAATGATTTAAAGCGGTTCCATTTTCCGGAAAAGCGACTTGCGTGCAGGCTTTCCTATCCTTAAAAACTTGGAATATTTCCTTAAATATGACCCAATCTTCCGAAATGAATCTCGAAACGCCCTTAATCTGCTCCGTTTCTCGCTTAGCACATTTTAATATCTAATCTTCTTCCCCGCTCCTTAATCTGTTGTTTTCAAAGTCGCCTTCTTATCTCGATGTCCCAAAAAAGCGCCCAACACCTCTTCTCGAATATTTAGTCGCGTGAATCTCACTGGCGTCCGGCCAAGGTCGACGTTGCGCCATCCGATTTTCCTCCTATGCCACTCTGTTAACCTCCGATTTCATCTCCGCGCGCGCTCTTCGCCTCCAATTTGTTCTGCGGCGGCGCATCGCGTAATCCGCTTACAGAAGCGTTTCGAGGAGACCGTTTTTACTATATACTAGTTTAGGTGAGTATTTGCTGCCCGGGAGAAGGTGGTATTTTGGCAAAAAATTGGGGCTCTTAAGAGTTGGTAACTTTGCGATTTCGGGTTGAATACCTGAATTTGAAAACCAATAAATGCCTCCAAAAAATTGATTTTGTAAAACCAAAAGTCACTGGAAAAAACCGGCCGGGAATCGAACCCGGGTCTCGCACGTGACAGGCGCGGATACTCACCACTATACTACCGAGGACACATTTTCTGATACGCTTCAGATGCTTATGTTCAAGGGTCTCTCAAGATCCTATCACTTGTATAAACTCCAATTGCTCCATTTCGGTTTAAAAAGTGTTAACATTTTGTGACGCTCTCAATTTATGTGTGAACCTCTCTATTTCCTCTTTGCCTATTCCCGTTTCATCTCTCTTAGGCCAAAGCTAACCTTGAAATCCGACCCTCCTCTCCCCTTTCCACCCAATACTGCACCTGTCGCGTCTCTAAATCCCATAATCACCTCGCTTTTCCGTCCCTTGTTTGTCCACCCAATCGATCAATAGCGTCGTTTTTGACCCGCGTCCACTGAATGCGTGTGTCCCCCATTCGCACCCTCAAAACCACCTCAACACCATTTCCCGCGCGATTTTTTCGTTGCATCTTCGCCTCTTCGCGTATAATAATGATCATTATTATAATTCGCGTCGATTTTCGTTGCTGATACGTGTCCCTCCTCCGTTTGCCGATTCCATTGTTCCTCTTTGCGGCAGCGGCGATTTGTTTATTTCGTTGGAGCCGAGAGATAAAAACGATTTTTAGGCAAATATTTTGGAAGAAGGCTTATTTGCGTGGCTTTTGTAGTGATTTTGTGAGGAATGGACAGTGGTCGGTTCTGTGGATAGTGTTTGTTTGATCGGAAGGGAGAGATAAGGCAGCTTATGTATCGATTTTGGATCAACGGACGGACAGTCCAGTAATATGTAGTATAGTTGACGGTTTGTGGATGGTCAGAAAGGTTCTGGTGGACTGCACTTTTGAGGTATGAAATATTTAAGTGCGCTGTAAGAACTCGAAGAACGATTTTCTCTTAATGCTAGCCTTCAGGCTTTCAAACTGTCCTTCGCGTCCTTTTCTAAAATCCACAAAAACGCCGACATTTCCTCCCTCTCCACTTTCATGCCTTTGTCAGCGCGGCAACATTTCTCGAATTTCAAAATGTGCTTATTGTTCTGTTCTTCCTTTATTCCTTTATTCGTCGTCTCCATTCTCCCCTTCTTCTAGAAGCCCTGACTCATTTCTGCGTTCTTCTCGCTTTGCCATTCCTAAAACTGTCATTTCTTGTCCTTTCCTCGCCCCCAACTCATCCTCCTCCTTCTCAACAACATTCCATTTGATTGATAGCGTTTCGGCTTTGGTGGCGTCAACACAATCTCCTAAAAACTATTCCAAGTCGAATCTGGCGCCTCTGCGTACAGGCACTCTCGCAGGGAACAGGCACCCTCCCCTAACCACAAATTGGCGCCAATCTGTACACAACTGTATGCGTTGCCGCTTGCCTTCGCGCCGGGGACGCGCGGAGGGTAACGTGTGGTCCATGCAAAGAACCAACGATCAGCGCAAGGTCATCCCGACCGTCACCCCTAATGCAACTGTTAGCGGCGGCGTCGTCTTCGTCGCCGTCTTCCGCCGGGTCTTATGAACGCGCCAGATTTAATTTGTCACACGTAGCGTGGGTCTTCAGGAATCGTTTGACCCGATTTGTAACCTCCGAAACGCGGCGTCCGTCGACGGTTCGTCTGGCGAAAAATCGTCGATCGATGGGACTGTACGGGGTCCAGCAGGGAAAGCGAAGGTGAAGGGAACCGGTTAGCGAATCGGTTCGGCGCTTTTTGTACGCCGGAATTCAAAATTCAGCGCTGAAAATTAATAACTCTCGTGGCGACGGATTTTTGTTTCAATCTGGATGCGATTAGTGGAGGAGAGTTGCTAGTTTGTGATTGTAGGGTGTAGAGCGTTTTTGGAATTTGGAGAACTGCTTTGGTGCTGGAAACTGCATTTTAAGCGGTCTCAGATATGGTACTTTCAAAAATACCAAATCTTAAACAACGTCTGCTTAAAATGCAGTTTTCAGCTTCACAAGCGCTCTTAAATCCCCTCTCGAAATTCCCAAAAATACGCTGAAAATAGCCTAAAAAGTTTTTTGGCGGCTTTCTAAAAAGCCACAAAGGGTTTTTTGGCTATTTTCAGCGAACGATCGTTGCTAGCTTGTGATTATGTAGTGTAGCTATTTTTGGGAATTTTGAGAGGGGATTTAAGAGTGCTTGTAAAGCTAAAAACTGCATTTCAAATGAACACTATTTTAGATTTAAAGCTTAGAACACCAATATGCAGATTGCGGTAAGAACAGGATTTGTTAAACTCTAGTATTTATTAGCACTTTCCTGTAAACTAAACTTCACTTTTAAAGGCTAGTTGGGGATTGTAGGGTATAGCTAATTTTGGAATTTCAAGGAAGGATTTAAGAATGCTCGAAACTGCATTTCAAACTTTAAATGCCAATTTAGAGATTACGGTAAGAGTAGCATTTGCTAAATGTCCATTCCTACACTCTAAACTTTGAATAAAAAGATTTTCAGTGTGTCAGCCTCTTATGACATTCAAGATCTCCATTTCTCGAAATGTGATCCACGAGCCCTCAAAAATCAATTCCTGACTCACCCGTCTGCAACGTTGTTTACCGCTTATCCCTAAGCCTTATCCCTTCTCTCCTCTGGCCACTTCGAACCCCAAAACAACCCCCCTTCCGCACTCAACTTCCCCTCTTCTTCTCTGACTCACCCTTGTTTCCCCCCGGGGAACGTTCGTCCGCGCTGTCCTTTTCATGCCTTTCATGTTCCTGGGAGCAGCGCCTCTCGCTCGAATCCAGAAATGTTATTCTTGCGCGCGAGCGAGCGGAGAACGGTGAATGTGCGTCTTCCGACTCTTCCAGCAGCTATTCTCATTTTCATTATTCTCTTCTCCCTCGCCCTCCTGGAATTCTTATCTGATCGGGAGTCGCAGATGAACATTGGAAATGCATAAACCCAAAATTGGGATTTTCGCTGTTTGCTGATTCGATCGGCAGTGACGGGTTTTTCCTCGTGACGGGACCGGTTCCCAAATGCGATGCCACGCTCTATGCAATTACCAAACGTTGTGAGCATTTGAAACGCTGATTTGTCGATCAAAGGAAATTTGAGCAGGAAAAAATCGTTTTTTGGGAAAATAGGCGGACGTGCATTAGGATGGAGGAGAGATGATCCGCTTTCTGCAGAGGAGATGACGTTTAGGGGTTTGGTGGAAGGGTGGTTAGGAAGTTGATGTAGAGTGCTGGCACCTTTGTTTTGGGTGAACTTGAAACGTTGTTATGGTTGAAAATTGGGTGCTCGATTGCAAACGGGTTTAGAGTAGGTTTGTTGTTAGGTAAGAGTTCATAAATGGGTGTCTTTAGTAGTCTGGTGAAATGAGATTGCGATAGGATGAGGTTTCAGGTTTTTAGTGGAGCCTTCTATTGAGATATACTATTGAGAACTGCCAAAACAAATCGACACGTGTAAGTGTACTTTAAAATCTTATCTCTTAGCTTTAGGTGATTCATATATTTGGTATTCATCCAGAATTTTGCACTTTGTCCTCTTGATTTGACCACTTGAGTTAAGGCAAGATTTGAAGCATACTCTATGCTTTATTGTACCGTTTCTACGTATTCTTTATCCTAACGGAGGTGTATGATGCTGTCTGTCGGCGCTTATCACAAATATTGTATTTCCCTGATTCACGGATTTGGAATTCATGTAAGACGTTGCTTAAAAGCTTTACAACATTGCGTACAGTTCTCTAGTTTTTCGATCTTCAATCGTATTAACTCTACTGCCTGTTTGTATTTGCTCTGTTATCGCTGCTCTAAAAGTACCCGTAGTACCTCTGCCCTTCCCCACCCAATCACCCATTCCATTGCATGTTGACATCCCCTATTTACCTTGTCCCATGCATCACCGGCGCCGTTGAAAAAGAACATATATTTTGGTGACAGCTTCCCGATCCAGCCGACGTGTCGTCGTCGTCGTAAAATCCAATGTGTTCGAGGCGAAAAAGGACATCTTTAGAATCGTCCGCCGGCAAACACTCTTCTTTTCCCGTCTTCCTACAGGCATTCGCCAGAGTATTCGCCCGTCTTCCTGATTAGCTGCGCTGCAACACGGCGCCAAAGTGTCATAAACTGATAATACGATTCTGACGCATTCGAATTGGTTTCAGTCGCTGCTGAAAAAATTGGGAGCCACAGAGAACCCCCAAACCCTGTGAACCTGCACGGACTGCTTGTTGCAGCTGGGGTCGATTTCTTTGTTTGCCATTTGACCGCCACCTCTGTGACCGTCGGCGACCCTCAAGCACTTTGCGCGACCGCGAACACCGTCGCACCTCTCGCTCGGATGAATGGAATCGACCCGACTGAAAGGGAAAGTGGGGGTGGATCGAGGATGGCCGGTGGCGATGATCTGTTGATCGAGAAGAATCGCTTTTTGCTGTGTTTTGAGTACCCAGATGTGTGGGAAATTGAGGCTGTCGTGACCATTTTGAGTCTAGCGTCGTTACTTTTTGGTCTCACCACTGGAATTTATGGATTTGGAAAGCTGTAAAGTGATCTTATTCGTTTTACAGTACCTTGAAAGTAAGGACGTGGTTGGTGTTTACACAGACGTCTGCTTATTTGCGTCTGGAATCAGTTTACAAGTCGTCTCAGACCCGAAATTATTTTTCATTTTTGGCAATCTTCCACTGGTTGGTTTTCCGACCGCTCTACAAAATGTAATTGCTAAAATTGAAGCGTTTTAGACTGTCTCGTCGTGTTATGGGTAGACGAAAGTTAAGGCTGCCCAAAATAGACATCCACTTTGCGATACGTGTCTGTTTCGCCTCCGCTTCACGCGTCTACACACATCTGTATTCATCTAGAACTGTTCTGTCTCAATTAAAAGTTGCCCAATTTTGTCTGAATACCTCTCGTCTAGACAAAACTCGACAAATTCTCCCAATTTCGCTCCTCTGACTCATTTTCAACTTTAGGCCTCCTAAAAGCACTTTTCTTTCCTTCCTAATTTCATTTTTCGCCTGTCTGTTGACCTGTCTACAAGACTCTCCCATGGTGATGATTTACGATTATCATTTTTTGCTTGCACTTCACATAAATTACGCGCGTTTTCCTGACCTAGTTGCTCCTTTAGAACTGGTCGTCACGCGCTTTCTAAAGAAGAGAAAAAAAAGCGGAAATCCACACAATTTGGTTTCGGCTGGGTGCATTTTGAACCTAAGAATTTCCAGATTCTGTGCTTCAGAGACCCAGAGCAAATTTTGCTAGAACTGTCTTTTTCTGAACACACCGCAACGTTGCATTCAAACCGTTTTTTCGCGCTTAAGCCTACAAACAAACATCAAAGGGCAGCGGCGAGTCGTGGTTCGCTTGCTCGCCACTTCCAAATTCTTCCACGGCGGCCTTTCGCTCGCCTGCGAGTGCAGGCAGCCAACTTGCGAGGACCGTTTTCCTGCGGCGAATCGCGTGACAGCGTGAGAAGAAGACCGTGCGTGGATCTTTGGGTGACAACGCGCGAAATTACACCCGCGTTTCAGTGGAAATCGACGCGCTAATGAGAATTTTGGTGTTTATTTTGACTTTGTTTCAGATCAAGAGCGATGGCCGACGATTATCAGCTTCAAACCAACGGCGGCGATGGCGGTTATTCGAATGGAGATGCAGGCCAGGCTCGGCGGCCCCTTTTGGAGCTTTTCGTTAAAGTGAGTGCGATGAAAAAACTGAATATTTGGACCATTGAGGGTCTTTTTAAGGAGATTTAAGCAAAATGTCCCCCTTTGCAGGCCTCCGGAATCGACAACCGTCGCATCGGAGCCTGCCTCTTTTGCCAAGAATTTTGGATGGAACTGTACGCCCTCTACGAAGTCGGCGTCGTTCGCGTCGAAGTAAAGACCGTGAACGTGAACTCGGAAGCGTTCAAGAAAAACTTTCTCGGCGCGCAGCCACCGATTATGATCGAGGAGGAGAAGGGCGTCCAATATACGGACAACCGCGAGATCGAAGGAAGAATTTTCCATCTGGCGAAGGAGCTCCGTGTGCCGCTCTTCGAAAAGGACCTCACCGTGGAAAAGAGCATCCAGAGCATCTACCGCAACTTCAAGGTGTTCCTCCGCGCAAAGGTCGACCATGACAAGGGAAAGAAGGAGATTTCGGCTCTGAACGAGCTGCCGCCGCAGATAGCCGCCACGCACCACAAGCTGGTCGAGCAGTTGGCCAATATTGACCAGGTGAGTGCTATAAAAGTCAGTTTATGATCTTAAAATTGCCAACTTTAGCTCCTCTCTCAACGTGGAAGCCGCTACCTCCTCGGCCAGAGCATGACCGAGTACGACTGCGAGCTGATGCCCCGTCTGCATCATATGCGCATTGTTGGTCAGCGTCTTCTGGGATTTGACATCCCCCACAACTTCACTTATCTGTGGAACTACATTTTGACGGCTTACAGGACCGCCGCCTTCATCGAATCTTGTCCTGCTGATCAGGATATTCTGCATCATTACAAGGTCCGACATACGCTTCTTGATCAGCGTTGTTGTTTAGCAGCGTGAAAATGACGTTTTAGCTAGCAATCAGACATATTGACGTCTTCGATTCTTGTCTAGATTGTTGTGGCTAATTAACACTTATCCTACCGGTAGCCCTAAACCTTTCGATTCCAGGAGCAAATGAACATTATCACGAATCAGCGTGAAACGCTTCAAACGCCTACGAAGACGCACACAATCCCCGAGGCCGTTCTGGAAGACATCAGACGTCTGAAGCTTGATCAGTGAGAAATTTCACCTGAGGATCACGTTTTGCTTGTATGTAAATTATGAATTTGTCCCTCCTCTTCTGCACTCGATCCTGTTTGTGAATGATGTCCGACTTTGCCATTTCCACCGTTTCTCTCCCGCCTAAATGAAACCTATATTATTGCCGCTTCCCACAGATGATATATGGAAAAATTAAATAAATCTGTATCGAAAAGAGATTCGACGCAAATGTTTATTGTTGACTACACTACACCGTTGCCACGTTATGTATGTAGTTGTCGCATTTTCAGACCTCGTTCGATTAGTTGAGCGCTGAAAAAGCCGACCTGAGCGAGCGGAGAGTCGTTAAGGAACGCGTCGGCACCTTCCGAACGGACAGGGATCTTCACGGGCTGATTCAGGTCAACCTAGAATTTAGAAATGTTTATCATACCTAGAAGAGCATACAAGAGCATATATTTTTGACCTCAAAAGCTGGGGCGAAAGAGACATGCAAAACAAGTGTCAAAAACAACACGAAACAAGAGGAGAAACGTACCAAGGTGTTGTGGTCGCTGAAGGCCCTTGAGCGCCAGGTGGGCATCAGCCGGTCGCAGCACTCGCCGTTCCGCACGAGGTAAATCCGCTTCGTCGATGAGCGTTCGTCGTCGATCTTCGCGCTCAGCGGGAGAAGCGTGGTGCGGAGCGGGAGCGTCGGTCGAGGCGACGTCGGTTTCGACTTCGGAGGCATCAGCGGAACTTCGGACCGACCGACCGGAACGGCGTTTCAGCGGAGAGAATGACGATGGTTTGTAGACACGATACATGGCTGTCTCGTAGCTTGTCTGGGAGACAAGGGTCGAGCTTAAAAAAGGGTTCCCAAGACCTAGCGAAGCCGGTTTCGATCCTACTAAGAATTCAAAATCCCGGGTGTTTGATCCATATCATCTCAGAATTGATGCTTAATCCTAAGCAGATAAGTTTCTTTGTCGGAAACGGTGGTTTCCCTGCGTTCCTCAAGGACTGAATTGCCTCAGATATAAAATTCTAGATGATGTACTATAGTAGAAATTAATATTATGACGCTTGAGTAATGTCTCCCCGTGCAATCACACGCGATGCGCGTGATCTTATTGTAATGCAATCACACGCGCATCGCGTGTGATTGCATTACATATGCACCCGTATGCATTAAACTTGTATTATTGCCGCTTCCCATAGATGATATATGTAAAAATTAAGTAAAGCTGTATTGAAAACACGGAATTTCAACCGAGTACGTCGAGTCCAAAGCCTTTTTAGCTATTGTTCTGCGGAATGATGCGCCCGAGGCAAAAACAAAACAGGCAAATCTTCCGAAAAGACGCAGACCCATATTGGGATTACCACTTAATTTATAATCTGTCGTTCACTCTTTCATCTTCTCTATGTACACATAATACATTCTTCGGTCTCACGAGAAGTCTTGCACCTCGACTGAGTTCTGCGTGTACACGCAGGTGAGCGGAGGCAGGACGCCTTGCTTGTGGACCCACTGCGGCTTCGGATAGGGCGTCTTGAAGGAGACCGACGGCTGCTCCAGCTCCAGGACGCTCGTCGAGCAAAAGGGGTAGTTGACGGTCATCCGCTGGAGGTCGCCCATGGTCCGAGGACGGTCTTGGCGGCCTGTGATCTGCCTCAGGAGGATGTCCAGCGAGGGCGCGTGGGTCACGACCAGGATCCCGCCTTGTCGGTCCTTGCCGTACTCGACAATCGAATCTGCGACTTGGGAGATTCTGCGGAAGGAGTCATCAGGTCGCTTTTCCTGAAACCAACGTTGCATTCATGATTTTAAGCTTCAAGCTCACCTGGAAGAGCATTTGCTTGAGCTTCTCGACGGAGATCACGGGTTCGTATCCGGTGTCGACGTTGAAGCCAGCTTCAACCAGCTCTTGGTTAGTCATAAAACTTGGAATACGGTCCTTAAGAATCATAAATCAGAACCAAACAACCACAATCTTCAGCTCCCCCTGCCAGTAGAACATTAGCGGCTCGAAAAGGCCCGGTTCGACGCAAATCTTTGGTGTTTGTTTCAATTGCATCATTGAAATGATCGCGTGAGCGGTCTAAATTCACAAATTCAGCTCTAGCCAATGAATTCTAGGGCTTACCTGAACACACCGAAGGGCAGGGCTACAATACACCGTGTGGAATGTCAGTTGGCGCATTTTCAGTCCTCGTCCGATCAGTTGAGCGCTGAATGAGCCGACCTGAGTGAGCGGAGAGTCGTTGAGGAACGCGTCGGCACCTCCCGAGCGGACTGGGATCTTCACGGGCTGATTCAGGTCCACCTAAACATAAAAGTAAATCGTTATCAGGAAAGCCCTCAAGAGCTTGGCCACAAGTTGTAAACAAACGATTGCAAGATAATAATGTCGGTAAACAAGTTTCTGAGGCGATGAGAGGCAAAAGTTTGGAGGTAGCGAACAAAAGCAGTCGAAAACAAGTCAAAATTAAGACAAAACAGCTGATTTGAGATTTTTTAAATGTTTTTAGGTTAGCTGATTCTTCAGCCCATCCTTCAATCTAGTCCATCAACCCTTTAAGCCCTAATTCCTTTCAGATCCCTTTCCAAGCATATCACATCGCCCAGTTCATAATGGATACTCGAGAAATTGGATACTGCCTCCACCCATATCAATCTCGCGAACCCAAATATTTATAACATTTCCAATTCAGCACTGCGCCTCCTATGCCTCCTAATAGCCGCTGAAGATTAATATCCCACGCGGTCTTCCGCGTTCCGCCGTCAAATGCCGTCCAAACAAAATACTCGCTTCCTTTGAAGGCCAAATCCACGCAATCCACGCGTCAAATCGACTCGCACACGCAAAACAAGTAAACAAGCGTCAAAAACAACACGAAACAAGAGGAGAAACGTACCAAGCGATAGGTGTTGTGGTCGCTGAAGGCCCTTGAGCGCCAGGTGGGCATCAGCCGGTCGCAGCACTCGCCGTTCCGCACGAGGTAGATCCGCTTCGTCGATGAGCGTTCGTCGTCGATCTTCGCGCTCAGCGGGAGAAGCGTGGCGCGGAGCGGGAGCGTCGGTCGAGGCGACGTCGGTTTCGACTTCGGAGGCATCAGCGGAACTTCGGACCGACCGACCGAACGGCGTTTCAGCGGAGAGAATGACGATGGTTTGTAGGCACGGTACATGGCTGTCTTGTAGCTTGTCTGGGAGACAAGGGTCAAGCTTAAAAAAGGGTTCCCAAGACATAGCTTGTCTGTCGGACAATTTTCGGGTAACCTCCTCGTACGGCCATTTCGAATTGCAGAACCAACCTAACCACACATTGGATTCGATGGGACACGTGGAAGAGAGGCAGGAGACATCAAACGGGCGGCTGAGGTTCTCCTCGCGTGTGCTGCTTGCGATGGGGACCCTGGGAACGCCGAAAATCTCACACCCCTTCTCCCCGCCCTCTCCGGAAAAAGACGACGCGGAGGAGAAGAAGATAATTGATCCCCGCAAGAAAAAGAAAACAATGCAGTTGCTCCGATGATGGAATAAAGAGGGAATGTGATACTTTACAGCGAGTAAAGGCCGATTTAAAACTTCTGGAAACTCACTTTATTTGGAATTTCTTGCCTAGTGCATCTCCGATACCATGAGGATCGGGTTTTCGAGGTACTCCTTCCATAAGTTGCTGAATCGAGCCATCGTGGCTCCGTCCACAAAGCGATGATCGGCCGCCCAGGAAACCTTCACTAAATGAGCGGGATACACCTAAAGGATTCGACCTTTTACGAGTATTTGGAATAAAGCCTTACATTTCCGTTCATGTCAAAACGTGGCAGCTTCTCGATCTGTCCAAGAGCTCCGATGGCCACCTGGGGAGAGAAGATGATGGGCCTCACGTAGGTCCCGCCGATCTAAATATAAAGAATGAGCTAAGAAGTGAAGTTGCAACATACGGCTCCGACATTGGAGAGGGTGAAGGTGCCTCCAGTCAAGTCTTCCCTTGACAGGCGCTGACGTTTGCCAGCCTCATGCAAACGGTTCAATTCTTCGGCGATTTCCCACAGATTCCGCTGCTCGCAGTTCTTGATGTTCGGGACCACGAGGCCTCCGGGAGTGTCCATAGCAATGCAGATGTTGTGTCTTGCCTTGTGGATAATGTTCTCGAAGTTCGCGTCGGCTGAAGCGTTCAAGCTCGGGAACTTCGCGAGTGCCAGAGATGCGGCCTTGATGAACATGGGCATGTAGGTCATCTTGACGTTCCGCTCTTTGCCGAGCTGCTTCAAATGCTGGCGCAGTTGGACCAGCGCATCCACGTTGATCTAAACTTCCTGACTTATTTCTGTCAAAACAGATCGAGCTAACCTCGTCACTGATTCCAAAATGAGGAATCTTCAACGCCTCCGACATGGAATTAACCATCGCTCGCGTGTAACCGCGAATCGGGACGATCTGGTCTTCTTTTAGCTGGTGGGAGACCTGGCATTGGGTAAATGGCTTGTGGGGAGTGTAGGACGTGGAAGTGGGAGCTAGAATATTAAAATGAGGTCATTTAACAAGATCTGAATGCTTGCCTGTCGAAATCTGTCCCAGAAGTCGCATGACGTCCTCTTTCAAAACTCGTCCGTCCTTTCCGGACCCGAAAACATTCGATAAATTCACCTAAATTAGCGAGATAAAGCTCGTTTAATGAGATGAAAGCGACCTTGTTTTCCATGGCGATTCGACGGACAGCGGGAGTCGCTAGCTTCTTGCCAAAGCCAATAGCGCTCGTGACCTCACTTGACGAGTCTTTCGGGATGGCTTTCTTGGCCGCTTCGACGGATACTGGCTTTTCAGCCGAAGAAGTTTGCCCTGCAGCGTCCTCGCCGTCTTCCAGCTCGATGTCGATGAGCGGCTGTCCAACCTTGGCCACGTCGTCCACCTTGTAATAGCGAAAAACAGCATTTTAGGCGTCATTTAGGATCAATCATTGGCTTACAGTTTTTTGATGAGTCCGTCGTAACGACTAGTGATGCTGACGGCGGCCTTGTCGCTCTGAACCTCGCAGATATTGTCGAACTGGTTCACCCGATCTCCGACCTTAATATGCCTGAAAAATCGACGTTTGAAAGAATGTAAAAGATGTCCACACCCACCATTCCTTGACCTGAACTTCCGCGATTCCCTCACCGATGTCGGACAGTTTGAAAGGCACAATGGGCCCGTAGGCGAGCTGCGTGGTGTGCAGCGTTCGGAGCGAAACGAAGCGTGCGGCGGCTGCGGTTGAGCAGCGTTGAAACCAGAACATGGCGCCTGCAATGCAGAAAATGACAAAGAACGAAATCCACGAAGCTTACAGGGAGAACTACAGGAAGACCGACCGCTTACGACGAGTCGTCGAAGTCGAAATGGAGACGAGCTGCGGATGACGTTTTGCTGGCCATCTGTCTAGACACAAACGAACGCCTGAAGTGACAGACGCCACGATTTCAATCTTTCTGCTCGTCGTATGGTTGAAGATCTGCTCACCAATGCGGATTAATAGCGGAGCTCCTTTCCGGCACATGGGTAACGACCAGGGTGTCGACCGTCGTGAAGCCCGTGGTCGCGAAATTCCGCACTCACAAGTACAAAGGCGTCTACTGAATCACAATGTCATCAGACCTGACTTCAACGACATTCGGGAAAATCATTACGGTCTTCTCGCCCTTCAGAAGATTATGGAGAACGTCGCTGAAGGAAAGGTGGTATCCAAGTGCTGGTACCATTTTCAGTACTCCCAGCACGGCGTGCCCCTTCCTGTTTGCGCTGTGGAGATTCTGGAGAAGTTGCCCGAGATCGGCGATGAATCCCCCGATCTGAAGTGGTGTTTCCAGCCTTCCTACTTGAGTAAGCGTGATCCCTTTTAACTTTTCTAGCCATCTCATTTTAGAAGCACAGGATGATCCCAAGAGCCTCGTGGACATGGGCACCTTTGACCACGTTACTTGGAACTTAAACCTGATCAGGGATCACTATCGCCAGATTGGATTCACTTAAGAGTATCTGAGCGACTTGGAGACGCTACTGGAAGGTCGCACGATTCGCAGGATCAAAATTCTGGGACTGGGAAACATGGATAGTTTGTACATCCTGAAGCAACTCGCATTCGTCTTAAATATCAAGGAGCACTTCGGGGTTGAGGAAGTCAGCTCTCAGGAACCTGTAGCTACCGATTTCGAAAACAGATATCTAAACTCGATCGGCGTGGCTACGCCTCCCCACGACGAATGCGACCAGCCAGAGGAGGGTCTTGGAGAAAACGACGTGACTCTCTTCTTTTGGCACATGCTCCTCTCTGGCCATCGGGAAAACGTAATCAGGGCGAATCAAGATCGCTTGAGAAACGTCATTGTAATTCATGACGTTTACATAGGGAAAGGAAGCCGATGGTATCCGCTGCTTAGTGAAGGAGGTAAAAAATGTAAGGACCAGCACTCAGTCTGGTGGGAGGAACAAGAACGAATGCTGCAAAGGACAAATCCAGAGCAAACCTTAAGCAAGACACTGTGTGCTTCGCAAAAGTTCGATGAAAACGCGAAGTCGATTCCACTTCGCTACGAGGTCATCAAAACCACGCCATCCAATGAGCTATTTTTGTGGTGCCCCTTCTTCGGTATGGAGATGCTGAGCTATCCTAGAGCGAAGCTTTTTGAAGACTAAGTCAAGAAGTTTGCGTTTTAAACTTTCCAAATTCTGAAGGTCTTTCCAGCTCAAATGAGGACTTACAAGAGAACATCTCGAAGGGTCAATCTCAAATTAAGCTGAAAATTGGTAAGTACATAGATCTCGACGCGCTGATTCCGAAAAATATGGGTTTTGTCGGCCGATGCGAGATCTAAAGTGCCTAAGAGGGCATGAATAGAACGGGAAAACCGACCGCTCAGCAGCCGTGCACCAGGCTGAAATGGCTCCCGCCTGATACTGAAACGGCTCCTGTCTAGTCCTGCAAAATGCGTCTCGTCTGCAGTTTGCTCATTTCGTCTTGAAGAGTCGGTTGTTTTGCGTGAAACATGGCCATCAACCCATAAAATGTGCTGAAGCTCCTTGCCATGCAATTTCCTGGATATCAGAGCACGGAGGACTATGCGAATCTGGAAGAGGAGATTGCTAACGGCATATTCGGTAAGATTTGAAGTGTTTTCCGGCGTAAACAACATTTTTGTAGATTATCTTGAAGATATCATGGAAGATCGTGAGGATCGACTTTTAGAAGCATTTCATGAGGATGGCGACGCCGCCGAAGTTTCCGATGAAGAAGAGGATAGTGAGGACGACACTCCGTTGGAGCAAATTCACCGGTTTGCTTGTCTTTTCATAATTTTGTTGAGTATTTGAGTTTCAGGATGGAGAAGTGTTTGCATGACTCAAAGCGCTTCAAAGAGAAGGAAATCAAAGAAAAACTCTATGCGTCATTCTTGGATTGGTCGAAAAAAAACATTGCAATCGATGACCACGCGCTGAAAATGAAAGCAAAGCACTTAGCAGAACTTTGAACTCAACTTGAACTTTGCGCAGGACGGATGCTCGCGACCAAAGGAGTCAAGAAAGTGGAGGCCATAGTTCAGCGGTTTTTGGCTATTTATACTCCTAATCGTCCCTATCCTGGCAAGAAGCGACGTGAGGAGCGAAGAGCCTCTGGGCTACAAGAAGCATGTAAGGAATGAATTTGGAATCCTTGTAAAGGTCGATTTTCGAGTTGCGAAGCGACCGAAATTCTTCCTGAAATAGACGAAATCAGCGCCAGGGATCAAGAAGAGCTAAGCCAGTTCGTCGACGAAGGTCTTGAAGGCGGATTGCCCTCCGTGCAGCCGCGAAGACATCAACCCCACTGCGCCGACCGTTGAGGACCTCGTCGCCTGTGAGGGTTCCGACTCCAGCGCAACCTCGGAGTCCTCAGAGTAAGCTCGGAAATCGTAAAAAGTAAAAAAAAAAAGTAAAAAAATGTCTCACCTTCGTAGAGAGCGGAGAGTTCCATCCCGAATTCTTGGCAAAAAAGGCTCCGATGGGACGGTACACGATGCGAAAGCGAGGCGGGGGCGGGTGCGGTTGGTCCTGAAGTCCTAAAGCCGTTTCTCGCCATTCTGACGCCAGAATCGTGATTAGCGCCTTCGAAAACCACTCCACTGCCCCAGAAATTAGCGCGATCCGTGCACCCAAAAAACGACGAAAAATGCGATGTGTCCCTTTAAGCAAAATCCTAAAAAGTTTCCACTTTTTGAGAATTCAAAATGGTTCAATTTGTTCGGACTTCGTCCAATCCCAGTGGAGAGAAATGCATTTAAAACATCACCAGGTTCGCTGATTTCAAAAGTGATGGCTCTTTGAAGTTGTTTCTTTTAGACGATATCTGATTTTTGATTTATCGCTTTGAAGTGAACATCGCTTTCACGAAAGCTGTCCTTTGAGTTGATGTCCGAGACATCTTTTCCGACTTTCTGTCAGAGCTTCGAAGTGTGTGGCCAGGTCGTGTTATTGCTGTGACAATAACGCCCTCTCAGCACAGCGGAAGACTCATGGTCTCGTTAAATAGGTAAACTGTTTGGGAAAAATTTACAACAAATGTATCAAAAAAGTTGGAGAAACGCTGATTACGTGACATTCGAAGGCCTTCGATTTCATGAACACTAACCGTCTCACGTCAAGCATCACTCAGCCCTCATGCATCGAATCAACTCCGCTTTGCTTTCCCTTGTAGTTTCGAAGTGATCAAGAATAGATGAACTGTGTTGTGAATAACTTGCTTAATGCATATCGGCTTTTGCGAACGGCAACTTTTGCAATAGTTTTGTCCTTTTATTGTATGCAAATAAATTACGAAGACCTTTAGATTCTCTACTACACGTTCTTTAAAAGAAGGGAGAATGGGACCATAACACAGAATAGAATTTGGAAGAACTTTCGAATAAATCTCAAACAGCTCTAATCTAGGACATGTCGCTGACAATCAAATTGCACAAAACAAGAATGTGTAGGCTTGACACTCGGCCGTTATGAATGCAATCCTTCAAAGAGACTTGAGAGAATCCAAGGACATAAGAACGCCGTAGAACAAGGGGATACGTACAAAAATACTCTGGAACTATACTGGTCGATTCTGAGAAGAAGGAGAAGAACATAAGCTCGAAGAGGAGATGCCACTGGCAGAGAATGGGGAGCTTAACCGTATGAGAAATGGAAGAACAAGTTGACTATCGTTGGATGAAAGAAGGAGAGGGGACAGGGAAAGAGAGGAGAGGGTCGTTATTGGTGGGCCGACGTGGACATCATGTCCAGTGCTTGCTGGACGTCGAAGTTCCGAAGGTTGCCCATGGGTCCGCTTTGGCTCAGGGCCATCGCCGCAAGGTCGTTGAGGACCGGGCCGGTAGGAATGTTGTTCGAGGAGCTCTGGAATAAGAACTGTTAGATAGGATTGGCTGAATTTCATGTGCTCTCCCCTGACGTCATTGTCTGGCTCACACAACGAACCATTTTATCAATTTCGATAATGCCAAAACGAGTCCAAACACTCAAAAAAGCGAGATAAGAAACGCGGCGACACGTCTGTGCTCTGATTTAGGTTATAGCGATCTTGTGCCTTTCAAGGTCGCTTTTTCAGGTGAACCGGTTTAGGGTTCAAGTGCGCCTCTCGACAAATCTCAAAACCGGCCACATTTTATACTACATCCACACAAACTGACACTACGTAACAACAGCATCCACAAGCACAGAACCACTCTTCAAAGCTTAGAAGGGAGTTTTACCTCTTGCTTGATCTGCGAAGGACCTCCGGGGCTTAGACGACGTCCGTTCGAGGGTCCAGGGACCAGATTCACTCCGCTGTGGGCGTGCGTGGCCTCGTGGCCGAGTTGTTGGCTACGCTGGCGGAAGTGGCGACCGCAGTAGGTGCACGTGAAGGGCTTGTCACCTGAAAGAAATTCTTAGATTTTGGCTAATGATATTTATTGCCTACCAGTGTGGATCCGCTCATGCTGGTCCACATGAGACTTCTGGGTAAACCGCTTCGGGCAAAACTTGCAGATGTAAGGCTTATCCTGGATGTGAATCCGATGATGCTGTTGAAGTCCTCCACGGGCCTTGAAACGCTTTCCACACACGGTGCATTCGTGCAGGCGGACGAGGCGACACTCGATCTTGTGGGTTTCGAGCTGAAGAGCGGAGACGTCGATCATTGTTTGGGGAACTGATGGGTTAGAATGGGTTTTGGACGATTTAAGAGCGCATAGATAAGGTCAGCCAGAGGCGGGAAAAAACGGGGTTTGTTTGGACCGCCCCTGAAGGTGTAAAGTGGGGAATAGGGGTGGCTGAGCAGAGATCTTACCGTTTTCTCGGTCTTGAACTTTTTAGGACAGTACCGGCACTTCATGAGAGAATCGTGCGGAGAGGAGCGATGCCTCGGTTTAGGGGTGCTCGAAGAAGAGACCGAGTTACCCAGTGCTGACACGTTGAGCGATAAGGAGAGCTCGGGAACGCTGAGGTGGGACGTCGGGTTGGGAGCCGATCTAGGACCTCCGTGGTGATTGAAGTTGATGCCTGAAAGACCGCCTAAAAGTGCATTAGAGACTGGTTTAGGGAGAGATTCTTACCCAGTCCCGGCGTGGAAGGAACACTGCTTGTGCCAGCAAGACTCATGTTGTGGAAGTTACTGTTGATCGGATTTATTCCCATCAGGCCTGACACGTCCAGGGGTTCTAAACACATATTAAAGTATTGAAAGGATTAAGAGCACCTTACCAGTCTTGATAGGATGGTTATGCAGAAAAGCTCCATTGCCAAGAAGACCCGATACGCCAAGCGGTGATTCTAAACCTTAAGCCTCATCAGAATCTCCTTTTTCCCACGTTTTTCCTAACCTCCTTCGCTACAAGTTCTTAGCAGATGGTTCATGTGTTGATGGTGTCCAGCGTGATGCCGATTGCTTCTTTGCAGGAGCCCATTTAGGGCGTCGCTGGATGTCGGCGAGCAGGACGCGGAGCATCCGTTGCTGGATGAGGAGCTCGAGGGAAGGACGCTACCGTAGGCGTTTAACCTGTAATGGGTCGGCGATCAGAAAACCATTTTTTTGTCAAAACGATTAACGTTGTTATGGTGAAGATAAAGTGGAAAAACTGGTCGTTGGTGCTTTTAGGTCACGAGAGGTAAGGGTTTGAGTAAACAGCCAGATGGCTAGAATCCTACCATAAGACCCCGTAACTGATTAGAGCTTTTACAAGCCAAAATCTGGATTTTAGCTAATTTTACCCTACGACCTTAAAACCTTAGAAAATTGAAAGCTAAAAAAATGTTCAAAGACTGGATTCAAGTTCTCACTCTATGATCCTTAACTTTAGTTTGCTACAAACGATCAAATTATGGCTTTGATACTGTTTCAACCGTAACAGTTTGAGATCTGCCGTACTCACCCGTTGTTTGGTGATTGCTGAACAGCATTACTGGTTGCCAGCATGTGCTGATGTTCCAAGGACAATCCTTGATGATGTTGTCCTAATCCGGACGATGACTGCCCATGGTGATGCTGCTGATGATGCTGCACGAAGGCGCTCTGCTTTACGCCTCCATTTGTATGAGAAGCATACTGTAGCGCGTCGTTGGCGACCAAGTTTGCGATCATGTCCAGCTCCTAAAAAACGGTGATGAGAGAGTGTAATCAACAAACCCTTCTCCCCTCATCAAAGAGACCAGTTCACGTGCTGCCCCAACAGAAAAAGGAACCTAGTACAGTTGCTTGATAAGCGAGGAAGTGGGGATGGAGAAGATGGACCAACCCGAAAAGCGACCCTCAGAGGCGCGGCGGCTTGCGTGCGTTAGCGTTTAGTGCCTCGGTGCCGAGACGTGTTGTGAAAAAGTGCAACTTTTGTGGTTGTTTGATGCAGCGGCGATCGAGCGTTGCAGCCGGCGCGCCCGATGACGAGGCGAGGCGGAAAACGCAAACGAAAACGAGAAGTGAAAAACGGGAATTTGTGGTGGATAAAAGGACGCGCGCGGAAGACGGGGAAGTGCAGCAGTCCTTAGACAAAAGGAGAGGGAAGGATACGGTAGGCGAACGGCTAAAGGCGACGGAAGGTAGTCAGCGGCTTCAGCTGGTTTTGGGTGGTCGGGAAAAACGGGATTACGAAAAAGGGAAATCAGGGTAGGTTTGAAACGGGTCCTAAACTCCATAATATGTTTAGCTGTCAAGATGAATAGGTCAAGAGCACCAGATCTAGAAGAAACGGAATTTACGGAATTTGGAAGAATTGTTTAGTGTGGTCAGGCTCAAACGTGTTCAAGCTTGATTTTAGCTAAGCCCAGAATCTACAAATATACAAGATCGTGAAAATCTTAAATCCTAATCTGATTAGTTGCTATTAAGAAGAAAAAGAAGACCAAACCTGCATCGCCTTAACGAAGATAACGTTGTCACTGCTAAGAACGACCATCTCTACCAAGACTGTGCCAACTGTGCCGCCGTTACGATATGATAAGAAAAAGGAACCAAATGTTCGAAGTCTGGGTACTTAAGGAGCTTAAGATAGAGCAGAACGCAAAAAACACTCAGACTATTTCTAACCCACACTTCCTGTTTTTGTTTACCCGTCAATTTCGCAACAATTTGCATTTTCCCTGTGTTGCGACCTTTCGTGCCCATTGTTCTCTCTCCCATTTTTCGATCTAAAAATGTATAATTTATGCTCAACAGATTTTCTTATAAGATTCTGTGCTCACGCAACAGCAAAACAATCCTTCTCACCCCCAAAAGTGCATCCAAAGCGTTGCAAACCCTTTCCCAACGTTTCAAAGTGCATCCACGCCACTTTTATGACCTTTTAGCAAGAGATGCAACAAAGCCGCAATTGGTCTTTGAGGGATTCTCCAAACGACCTCTGTTTGCAAAGGTTAATAACCGAAAACCAGGAAAAGTCAGGTGGCGCCACTCTCTTGCACTTTTTACACATCTGGAATTTCGCTTGTTCAATTGCATAAAAGATTCATGACGCGAGTGTCTCGACGTTGGATGAATTCTTGGCAGACGCGTTTCCTAGGCGTTCCAAATTTGCACAAATGCGTGTTTACAAGTGGGATGGAAAGGCGGAAGTGCAAAAATTGGAAAGGGCTTTGGAAGATGAATAGTAAACAAGTCCAAGACTAGAGCCTCGTGGCAATCAAAACCGTTTTTATATGATTGAATGCTTAATCGATAAACCAAAATCTCGTCTTCCCGCTGTTGACTCATTTCAGAAATTGCGAAATTTCTGTCCCTCAACATATCTCTCACAACAACCGACCCAAAACGCCAAATTACCTTTTTAACAAGCGTATAATGGATATGCATCACCTCCATCATTGCGTCGTCAACCTTCATTTGCACGAGATCAACACAAAACGACGCTCAGCAGCAGGAGAGCAGCGGTCAAGTGCAACAAGCCAAGCGCTACGTGAAACTATATTGAAAGACGCCTCTGCGTGAATCATCGCCTATTTTTGAAGAGGGGTGTATATCTCAGTTCTCGGCGGTGACGTCGCCCAAAGCTTTTTTTGGCGTTGAAACAAAAAAGGCGCCGTTCTCTGTCGCTTTGTGGTCATTGAGCTGTAGTGGAGAGGCGAATAATGCCCAGGTTCGGCGGAAGCGGGGACAGAAATAGAGCTGTTTACGGATGAGGTTTTTGAAACTTCAAAAAGTGGAAAAAGAGACTTACGTGGGATGAACGAGTAGGCTTCATTTTTAGAGAGTTTCTTACAGTAACCGATCAGCCAGTGAACCGATTAGCGCAAAACGGAAAAAGGACGACGTGCGGAAGAAACCGTCTGGTTCGAGTTTTTATCGTCGTGCGTTCGGCTAATTGATTAGGTGTGCTGAGACCTCAAGGTCAGTTAACTCTTAAACTAATGGATAGCGAAAAAACGGTTTCAGAAGGCTGTGGGGATGGTCTTAACAGGTAGGATCTGGGCTTCAAAGGTGAAGACTGTATCTAGCTTAAAGACTAATTCAGTTCTATAGATTATAGGCTTCACAGAGAGGTGGGGCAAAAACCAGTTTAAGCTTGATGGAAAAGAAACCGTTCGGCCTTGAGCATGTGAACGACGAAGTTGCCGAACTCCGTTAGGCGTTTCTCTACGGTAACAAAAAAAACTGGTAAAGGGTTCGTTGCTTCAAAGGAGGAATGTTTCGAATTAAGCTGTAAATCGGAGAGTCGAAATTCTCTGAGGCGTTTTTTAGATATGCACTCATAATATGCCGAAATTCATTTTTTCGATCTACATGCCTGCTTACACAATGCCATAAGCTACCGTATATTTTCTAACGACATTAAGAGTGCTAAAGCGTGTCTCATGGGAGTGATGACGCACGTTGCTTACGACAATTCGATCTAAAAGTTCACCTTTTTAGGATACCGTAGTCCTTAACCACAACAACCCTTAAAAGCGTGGGTCACATATCCTATTCACAGCCTCAACTCTTCACCTTCTAACCCTCTTAACCCTTTCAAAAAAGACCCTAAAAACGCACGTCCATCCCCAACCCCTACCCGTTTTTATCGAACATCCTCTTTTTGACAGCCCGAACACCTGCATTCGGCCGTAAAACCGTCTCGATCTGCCTCTTCCTGTCATCTACCGTACCTCTTTTATTCCTTAAAGTACATTCTACTATGTTTCTCTGTTTTCGACTACGTGACTCACCGACTTCTTTGTCCAAAGAGCAACAACAAAAAAAACATCTAAAAAAGTGCGAACATGCAAATAAACATAAATAGCCTGCTCACTCAGTTGGTTTTAGGAGTGCGGGGGTTCCAAAAAAGTCTCCGCGAAGGACGCGACGAGCGAGAGAACGCGGCGTGGCAAGAAGAGCAGCGGCGACGACGTAATCGATAGTGCATTGCGGAGACGACTGTTGTGCAAAACGCGAAAAATGAACCCAGCGGAAGAGGAGAACCCTCTCCCGCGCCCTCTCCGAGGGGACGAGCGAGACTGCCAGTCTCGAGCTACTCTGCCTCTCTGCACAGAAAACACAATTCCGAGCGACACGGAAACGTGTTCGTTTTAGAGCGCAATGAGAATAAAGGAACGGTTTTAGAAAAGTTGAGGATATGTAGACGGTGATGTCGAGATGTAATGGAATGGAGCGATCTTAGGCTTGAAACAGGAAACGAGTTTAAGGAAGGTCTGGAGAAGAGGAAGTGCGATAAATGGTTTTTGCTTATAGAGGGAGAAAAGGAGGAAACAAGGGTTTGGGGTAATTAAGGTGACGGGGATTACAGACAGGAACTTGTAGGCTAAAAGAAAGCTTAGGTATGAAGTTAAATTTAGGTCCTATAGCAGAAAATAGGCTTAGGATTTGTTGCTTTGTGGCTTTTAGACAAATTTTTAGGTTCAAGCGGTTCTTTTAGATTGAAGCTTTATCTACCGCATCTCTCTTCCTATATCCACTCCCCCAGAAACAGTCCGATAAGACAAATCTTCACTTTTTCCTAAAAAACCAAAATTTTGCAAGATGCACACGAGCCTAGACAAAAACGGCCATGAAATCATTTTCTCTGATTTATGTGAGCCGTGTTGCCAAGATTGATGTCTGCGTCTGCTAAAAGATAGCAACAGAGGATAGAAACATCGGATATGGCGTACTTTGGTTTGGAGAGGAGGCAAAAGCAGACCAGAGCGTGTGCATGCAATAAAAATCTTAATGGATTTTCGCATTGTGCCGACGAGGCATAAAAGAGTCTTGGGATACCTGGATAACCAGATGTTCAAGCCAAAAAGTGAACCTACCATAGATAAAGGCTGCATCTTCATCCAGCTCAATTTCGACGACTACGTTTACAACCTGAACTGAACCAGATCTACCCCTCTCAAATAGGAGAATCCCCCTATTTAGAAAGTCCTGAATAGGTGCATAATTACTCCCAAAGAAGCAGATTCACCAGCGCCACACGCGCACTTGCTAATCACCGCCGATTGTTTTGGCTAAACGGGATATATCCTTGAGGACAGCAGCCGACCGCCTCCCTGAGGATAACTAGCAATTGGACTCAACCCTACAGTATTCGCGTAAGCCCAGAATGAACTTTAAATCCTCTTCGTTTATCTCTGAGGCGCTAAACACCGACGACTACACTCGGAGGACATGTGCTTCTACAGGAATTAGCGGCGGGGATAAGCTGCGGATAAGATAAATTTAAGGTTGTTTTTGGTGCTTAAAATTAGTCCAGCGTGCAATGAATCATGCGGGACTCGGAAAGGACACACTTAAAACACAATCTGAAAAAAAGGCCGGGAATGCCGGTGAGATCAGCGCTCACATCCTCCGCAGGTGGCACTGCCCGCGAGGGTAAACAGAGTAAACAAACAGAAAAATGAATGGAGCGAGGAGGGAGACTAGGAAGAGGCTGGAAAAGTTGGGTTTAAGGACACTTGTGAAGCTTTTTTGTGACGCAGGGATTAGCGAAAAGAGGGCTTGAAATACAGAATTCCGAAGCCAAAGGTCTAATCTTAGCCAGGTTCTACTAGAATAAGACAAATGGCCAAAGGTCCGTTTTTTGCTGTTACAAATCGCAACACTTGTCTTCTTCTCCTACGTCAGAGTTTTGATCGTTTGGCAATCGCTCTTTCTCTCAGACTTCCCGACTCTCAAAATCAACTTTTCGCAACAGATTCAGCTAATTAAATTAACCTAGATTTTCGGGTTGTGGGAGCGAAAGGTGAATTTTGTTGGGTAAACAAATTTGAATTAAACACGAAAATGGGAGTATGGGAACCGCTTAGAATATGGGTCTTTGAGGTAAATAACTCAATTTGAAACTAGTTTTTTCAAGGTCACATTTTGTGTTAGACAAGATTTGAACTGCACCTACATGCTATTCTTAGCTTATCCTGTCATCTAATCTCCACTTCAAGGAGTACAGTCTTCCTGAGTCACATTACAACAATAACAACACCCAAATTAGCCCGCAAACACGAAGTGCACGTCGATTAACCCTTGCCTTATCAAAGCTTCATCTCCTAACGGTCATCTCCTAAGGGTGGAGCAGAACACAAATAGTGCATTCTTGAATCCAGCGCGCGGAACGTTCATTGTCGCATCCAGGGACTACTTAAGAGCATTGTCGTCGTCCTCGGCGTCCTAAGCGTCCGTCGTCGTCCCCTGTTGGCCACCCACATAGTTAGGAAATGTGCCGACGGCAGCGGTGCAAAAAAATGCGACAAGCGTCGTCTCGGGAGGGCAAAAGGAGTCCGCGCGGCACGTTAGTCCTATCCGCGGTCTCTGCAGAGCGGCTGGCAGCGAGAGGCCGCCGATCGACGACCTCCCGGAGAAAGAAGCCCTGCTTGCGTTGGAATACGCGCCAAGGCGTTTGCAACCAACGGCGTTTGGAGGACGGGAAAAAGAGGAAGAGGAAAAGAAGAAAAGTGGAAAACGAGGAGGGCGACAGCTGACAATCGATGTGTGTGCTCTTGTGAGGAAGCGAAGGGGACGAATGATGGTTTTTGAGGAAAGCCGAGAACAGAGGGGTGATTGAGGGAGGAAGGATTCTTAGAATCAGATGGAAAGCTTTTGAAATCTGCTCCAGTTTTTTAGGACACAAATTTAAGACTTTAAGGAGTCAAAATGGATATTGAGGCTTAAAATGTCCATTATGTCACTAGGGAACAACATACGTTTATTACCGTAACCTCACATCAACGTTTCAAAAACCGGTTTCTATTAAATTTTTTGAGAGATCTATATGGTATATTACAACGTCAAGTCAGAGCGTAACAGTGCTTAAAAATAAACCTACCATACCCTCGCCTAAACCTGAACGTTCAAGTCTCACCACAGAAAATGTTTCTATTCAAAAAGCAAATCACAACGAGCCAACTTTAGAACACCCCTACCATAACTCAATTTAAGTAGAATCACGAGGCAGAACGGCTTCGAGAATAACCGAATAAGCGCATTTTGTTAATTGGTTATCTGGGATTCGGCTTTTTGCTTTTGAAACAAAAAATGCGATTTTCCGGAAATCGAAACGAACCAACCGCGTTTGATGAACTTTCGGTGGAATGAACTCGGATTCCCTGAGATTGTAGTAAGGGAGAAGACAAAATGTGGGACAAAAAACTTTGTGTTGGGGTCAAAGTTTGAGGTACCGTCATTAACAAAAAACAGTCGCGCTTAAGCGCTCTGGAAGAGATATACATAAACCTTGCAAAAGTCAAAATCTCAACTCCCATCACCTACCACAACAGTCCTGAATCCACTCATGTCCATATCGCCTCCAACCTCGTCTCTCCACTGCTTCTTTCCACTCCCAACAGCTCCTTTCATGTAGTTTCCCTCTATTCCAATTACCTGCCCACCGACAAAAACCGCTTGTCACGACAGCGGCCACATGCAACCGATTGTTTCCAAGCCGTTTTTCAGTTTCTACCCAGTTGGTCAACGGCAAAAACCGCGCCAAACGCTCTCACGAAAACTCGAAAATAGAAGTTTGACGTGCGTGGAACTGTGAACCAATAGGGTACGGCATTGATTTCTTGAACTCTTGGAATGTCAAGCGTGAATTGGGAATATAGTTTTTAGGATTGGGTAATTAGGCGAGGGGAGACCTCACGTGTGCTATTATGTGCAATTATGCACAGGCGGAAAAGGATA
This sequence comes from Steinernema carpocapsae, assembly GCA_000757645.3. Taxonomy (NCBI): domain Eukaryota; kingdom Metazoa; phylum Nematoda; class Chromadorea; order Rhabditida; family Steinernematidae; genus Steinernema; species Steinernema carpocapsae. The sequence continues at coordinate 1,201,175 of AZBU02000012.1, read as the reverse complement.
AAAAAGAAGTTTTTTGGGGTTAATTTGGTGGAATGTAGAGGAAGGAAGACTCTTATGTGCCATAAGACTCAAGCGAAAAATAAGAACAACCAAGCTAAGAACAGAATTTAGGTTATAGCTTGATAGCGCTGCCAGGCACCATTGGTGCCTGGCGTCTTCGGCGCAAAAACCAAAGGTATTCATTCTTCTGCGGTAACCCCTAAGCCTAAGCCTATCGCAACCTGGCAGCCCCAACCTACTATCCCCGCTGCAAGGCGCCTACATTGCTAACGGTGATTTTGCAAACCGACCGCTAGCTAAAGTGAATCTAAAAGTGCGAACGGGCCACATGCACATGGATTATATGGCAACTGTCCGGCCGCTCCCCGTGAATTGGGGTGGTCAAAATAAGGTGCTCCTCCAGACTCTGAGCGTTCTATACAGCCTATGGGGAAACGTTCGGGAAGGGGGGCCTGCTGGTATAGTACTAAAAAGAAATGTGGCGACAGCGTTTTGAAACTACACAAACTCGATCTTTGACTTTTAAATTTTACTAGTTTTGGAGCTGCCCACAAACACCAATTCTTAAATGTCTCAAAAGCGGCGAAATTCAAAATAAAAAAATTGAGGCTGTTACAAAAAAGTATTTGAATCAAAAACGATTGATTTTAGCGTTTCTGGAACAGCTTCACTTATGAGTTACAGGTAAGAACAGCAAAACTCGACAGTTTTGTGACCTTGACAAACTTCTGACCAGTGTTCAAAGTCACTTCCTCGCGCACCTCTCTCACGATCACCTCTTTTAACGTGTGCAGCCGTTTTCATTAATCGAAATTTTGCAGTTGGATTTTTGGGTCAGAAGAGCACTAAAACACAAATCTCAAAAATTCAAAATTTTTGGTATTTTAATGAATTGAAAACACAACAATCATGGCCGCACCTAAACTAATGAATCTCAAATCAGCTACAAACGCAAATTGTGCTTCGGTCCAAAAATCTAATATCACTTAACACTCGTCCAACTCTATCGTCCAACTCTCCTACAAAACGGGCTTTGTCTACACCGGAAAAAGGTTAGAAATCACTGAAAAACGGATCCATCAAGTCTCTCGCGCACGTAGTCAAAATTTGTCACCAAATGAATTTCTGTGGCGTGAAAAAGAAGCGCGTCGGTCGCCCGACCGGCGAAAAATGCAACTGTTTAAGGTCGCCGCCGCGTCGGACCCAGTCGACTCCCAGGTCGCCCAGCGGCGATATGTAAACAAGCAAAAAACGTAACCGTCTTTTGACTTGCAATAAAGACGAGCGCATTTTGAGAGTGCGCGAAAGGGGCTTTGCGATTTCGGAGTTGCAAAAGAGTTAAAAAAGCGTGAGATGTCACAATCGGGTTTTTCGGAGTTTGGAGATTGAAATATTGACGAATTTAGGTTGAAGTTGCTTTTTCGGGGTGGACTTTCAGGTTCCGTGTTGCGTTTTTTTGAAGGAGACCTACCGTAATATTGAAGTGGTAGAGTTCCGCGTTTTTGCAATTTTGGGTACGATAAGAGAAGCAAGGTTGTTGTCAAAATTCTTGAAATAAATTAGAGCCTTGAGGAGAAGATTGTGAGAGTCTAGAATCCCTAAAGTTTCCTCACTGCTTCAAATTGTAAACAAGAGCTCTAACAATTAATCGTAGCACGGATAATGGCTCTGTGACGATAGAAAATCACGTTCAATGGAAATTTCTAAAATAAGTAATTTACGTATGTAATCTAAGGCTCTAGAGCTGCTTAGCAAAAGCTTAACGTCGACCGTGCACATGCGATCTTTTGTATAAATAGGATTTTACACATTTATGAAAATCTCTTTGTATAATTCGACTAAAAATACACTGCTCAAAAAAGAATTCTTGGTGGTAGCCACGTCCTGTTTCATATCTTAGCAAAGCATCAAAAAGTTCTCGATAATTTGATAGTAAGAATTTCTAGCGGTAGGTCTCTTTCAGGTCCGCGCGCAAAGGACACCCACCGGCAATGCCCCCAAGCAACAAATTTTGCGCGTTTATCCAATCGGGTGATTTTGCCCGTCGCCTTGAAAATGAAAATCACTTCCTTGTTTTTTGAAGAGTGATCGACGAGAGAAATTTTGCACAGTTTTGCAAAGTTCAACGATTTTTAGATCACAGCGAGCGTACAATATTGTAGACAGACAAGCAATGTTCAATCTGGTATTCAATCTATCTACTTCAGTCTCCTAAATCCTAAATTTTGTATTTTGTGATGCTGCTGTAAACTACGTAGTGATGTACGTGTTCCTAGCACTAATTTGATTTAAATCTTATAAGACCAGATTTGTATTGAGGGTTAGAGCAGACATCATTTTGTGTTAAGTCACACAAAGATTCTAAGAACTCATATTTTGAGTCACAAGAAATGGAATGAAAGCCATGCGCAAACAACCCTCCAGTCGCGCTAAAAGTCTGAAAAGTGATAAACCTTCCAAAATTAATAAGAGATTTTTTATTAAATGGCCTGATTTCTGCTGTCTAAGCCTACGCAGGATTAATGTCTGAGAGATTAATTTGTCAGTTTAGAGATTTTTGATTTTTAAAAGCAAGCAAAGCAATTTCAAATTGGAGAAACTCATTCTTTAAATTGAAGCTGCTCTAACCATCACCTTACACACATGGAGCCCTCCACACGTAGCCAAAAAAGATAAAATCGGAAAATGGTACGTTATTCGTAGCTAGTAAAAGCATAAACCGGTTACACGTGATGTTTCTTAATCCCAAACGTCCTAAATCCCCCAAGAACCACTCACAAGGTGTAATACCACCCAGGTTACCTTGAAAAATGCCGCTTTCTTCTTTTTAGATCTACGTGACCATCCAACCCACAAAAAGCCCGTTTTTACTAAATAAAATAGACCTACCTGTTTGCCGAAAAAATTGCAATTAAAATCGGAAAACATCGCCGGCGACGCTCCAAAAATCGCCCGATTTCGTGCGAACTCTTCTTCTTTAAGTCCGCGCCTTTTGCAGCTGCAGCCAGCGACGACACTAGGGCAATTTGCAATGCGCAAGAAGTGACGAACACAGTCTTAAACTCGTCAATCATATTCTCGGCGGTTCGGTGAACTGACCGGAACGACTACCACGCGTTTACCTGAAGCGTGTGAAAAAAGCGGCGGATTTCGCTAAATCCACTTAAATAGGTTACTCAACACAGAGGAGAGGGTGGTTGCGTGAGAGTTTTGGTGCAGGATGCAGGAGATTTAGGAGATTTTGCAGCGGTTAGAGCGCGTAGGAGAGAGAAGGTATGGAAGGGTACGGTAGGGGTTTATGGGTGGCAGGCTGGAACTTGCGTGAAGCGGAGTTTAAAGCGATCGTTTTTTAGGAGAGGAGAGGTCGTGAACGGGTTCTAGATGATGCTTCGGAATATTACGGTAGGTAGGTTACGGTTAAAACAAGGCTTCGAATTTGTAATTTACGGGTTTGAAGACTTAAATATTGTGGCCATTTTAGGAATAGCTAAAAAATGGAAGCTTAATAGCTAACCTACCGTAATCTCCTGAACAAAGACTTCAAAAACGTTGCCGAGAATTTCACAAAGGTGAGATTATGGGTGTGGCCATTAATAGAAGCTGTTTTTTAACACAACTCAGCTTAGAGGAGGCTGAGTTGTGTAAAACATGTCAAATCTCTGGGTAACATTGAATATAGCGTAGGCACCAAAAAGTTTGTAAAATCTCCAAGCTATACGCACTGTCATTCTTAGCAAATTACAGCAAACATTGAATTTTCTTGGTTTTAGCTAGCTGACCGAAAAAGCGCGTTCTTAGACCGAACACTTCAATAACGTTTTTAACACAATCTCCTCATTGAACTCTTGTCCCCTACAATCCTTAATCACGATCCTGACGTTCCAAAATAACCCATTCTTCCTGCTAATTTTTCTAATTTGCACGTTTGGCTTCATAAATTACAAGGCCTGCATCCACCGCACGTAGATCTCTCATTCAGTGGGTAGCGGCGACAAATTTGCCTACAAAATTTTGAAACCCATTCGCACACGCTAATCGCAGCTCAAAAACTCGTTTGTATCTGGAACTTTTGGGTCTTTTCGAGAACGGACCAAACTCCAAGCCACACGCGTTTCTTAACCGCGACTTTAGGCCTTTGGAACAAACTGGTTTTGCATGAGCAGAATTTCCACGAAATCTTAGTTTGAAGCCAGGGTTCTTCAGTTCTCTTGTAAATGCTCCGTTAGGCGCAAAGGAAAAGAGAAGAGTTTTTGTAGGTTTTTGGTCAGCGAAGCGTCGACCTCACATATTTTCGTTATCGAGAACGCGAAAAAGTTGTTTATACTTTTGGGTTATCAGGACTTGAACGACGTGGAGGCGGTAAGGAGTCATGGGTTTGGAGTGTTTACAGTAATGGTAAGACAAGTCTGACAACTATTTCTTAAGGATAAAAAACAGGAGGTTGAAAACTGAAAACTTGGCTACTTGTCAAAAATAAGATATTCATGCAGTCATTTTAAGCCTTTAGACTCGAAACAGCTGTCTTTGAGCTGAACTACAAATAATCTTAACCAATGCGTCAAAAGCTGAAATACGGAAACGTAACTTTAAATGCCGTGGCATCTAAGTGAGAAAAAGACAAAAAACTCAAAAACTGGCTTCGAGGTTCAGATAAGAGCTAAAACCTACCGTTCCGGAGTCGCGATTCTGCTCCGCATTGTTCAGGTTTCGCAACATCTCGTCCAGCTCCTCTTCCCATTTTTTCCGCCTCGAGCAATCCTCCGGCGTTCCAGTCGGAGTGGTCATTAGCGGTTCGGAAGACATTTTTAAAGGTTTCAAGACTCAATTTGAAATGAGTCGTCAGGTGAGTCTTTTGGAGAAGGGCCTCTACATCTGAAAGCGAACAGAATTAGGAAGCGAGAAATGTTTTGGACAATTTTCGCTCCTCCCTTGAGTGGCCGCGACACGCCTCTCGCGCAACGTTTTATGTTTTGTGCGCTTCTTTGGGAGACTAGGGGACACAAGGTTAAAAACGAGCTTATCTAGGCTGCACATTCACAGCTTGTCTGGCTGAGAGAACGGGATATCCACGCTAAATCAATATATTCCAAAACTCGTGTTGTTGTCATGTGCTCTGATCACCTCCTTCGCTAATGACTCATGCTACAAAACTCACGAGTTTTGCTCCATGGAAAAACAGCCTCCTTAAATGAGTTTAAGTGGGTATCTTGCAGATAACAGCTTAAACTACAGTTTGACCCAAATTCAGTGCATCTCTTTGAACGTTTCAAAAGTGTCAATCGGAAGAAAACCGGTCGGAAACAGCTGACAATCTTCGACTGCTCCGTTGGGTCTTCTAAGCAGTTTCATTGTTAATTGAGGTGTTCACATACGACGGCTCGGCTGTTATCAGAACGGTTAGAACTCCGCTCCTTAAATAGTCAAAATCCTAAATTTCAAAATTGAATTCTAGGGTTCTTAAAGCAAAACTAACATAACGAAGTGCTTCACTAATCAACCATGAAGTGTCGCATAAAATCAAATTCTCCGAAATTCTGTGTCACCTCCATGAATCGCCAGTCATTAGAAACTCGTTATTTTGCCTAAAAAGCAATCTGTGCTCACCGTCTTCTTCCACCTCGCCTTATTCTCTCGAACCATTCGACGGCGGCGTTTGATAAGCGAGCGCGGGTAATCTACTATAGCATGCGCAGACGGACGTCATAAAGCGGAGAGCGCGATCCTGTTACTTTTGAGCGACGGAGAAGATGTGATAAGAAAGAGATAAATGGGGAGAACACAAAGAGGTTAGAGGACGCTTTTCGCTTTGGGGAACAATTGTGTAGGTCTTAGAGAATTAAGGAGCTGGGTAGCTTTTGGAAAGAGCTACACTACACCTGCACACAAAATAGAACCAAAAATTGACTGCTATTTTTTACATTCTTGTCTTAAATTCGAGTCGCTTCAAAATCGGTTCGAAAATTCCAAATTAGTTAAATGTTGCCTCCTCTCATATCAAGATAACGTAGCAAAAAAACCACGATGATAACCAAAAAACAGCAAAGTGCAAATTCGCCATCGCAAATTTTACAAAAACGGCGATAAGGAGTACAACCCACCACATTGACCGAATCTAGTTTAGTCACAAAGATCAGTAATCTACGTATTCGACCCTTGTTTCGAAGAATCGGACCTGATTCATAAATTCATCCTACAAATCCTAATTTTAAAAGACCAGAAACACAACATCAACACGGAAGTCGCACGGCCTGTCGCCACCCACCCCGCGAGATCTAAATGAAGCAGGTGTAGGAAGTCTACTCTCCCACAATTCTGCATTCAGGGTGGATACACCCTCGAACACATTCGGGTGGGTTTGTAGCCGAAGAGTCCGAAGAACGTTGGCTTAAAGGAATTGTGTCCAAATGAACCATCGATAGGAAATAAGAATAGAGGCTCTTTTTCTGAATACCGTAATTTTATGGGTTTTGGGAAGGAGCAGTTTTATTAGGTAGCGAGCTGATAACAACATAGATGAGAATGGAAATTTCGAGAACGTTAAGTTTGGAATTAGATGTTCAAAAGAGCTTAGATTTAGGATCAACTAAAGCTTCGAAAGATATTTTATAAGACTACAGTACCCCCAGCTGATTTCCCCACCAACCCCCTACTGTATCAAAACGTTCTCTGATTAATCACAAGCACGTTGCCCGCTCAAGAGCAGATCAGCGAACGACGCACGCAAGAGCAACACGCAACAACACAAAAACACTCAGAGTCTTCTCCGTTCGGAGCACAGAACCCTCTGCCGCTCTGCCGCGAGATAGACGGCGGCGCCATCGACGGACGTCGGCCGCTTCCTGGAGGCGAGAAGGGGTTGGGTTCACATCGGTGTGGTCACAGACGACCCGAGAAGAGAAGAAGAAGATGGAAATGACGCCGCTTCCAAATCGAGTCGAAATCGATACCGAAACGGTCTTTGAGGGGCGCGACGCGAGTTCCTTTTAAGGTGTTTCCAGGTGGCAAAGATAGATTTAAGGCAACTTTTTGATAAGCGTTAAGGGCCTAAGTAAAATGCTAACCAGCTTACAGCTTCAAAGCTTAGAATCTGACCAAAACGGAACGCGGGCTTCAAGGCAACTTTTGCTTTAGATATAATTTACATAGGAAGATGTAAGACAAGTTTTGTGTGGGCCTAGCAGAACACTAAACAGTTTAAAGCTTAAAAGCATAGAATCTGAGTCCAATAAGCCTAAAAGTATGTTTTTCAAGCTCTCTTAAGGTCTCCTCTGAAAATCACCGCTGCAAAACGGACCGCGGGCGTCAGGTTGGCACAAAAAACCAAACGTGCTGCTGCTCGAATCTGCGTAATTTCGATTCATAAATCACGTTTTTGAGCGGAGCCGGCGATCTCTTGAACGCAACTCGCGCGGCGACGAGTGGCGACCGCCGGGTTTGGAACGTTCTCCTTCCCCTCCTCTTCTGGGCACATTCCAGCTGTAGGAGAAGGGTGAGAGGCTACAAATTTAAGGAGGATTTTCAGGAGAATTTGTAAACATGTAAACAGGTTCATCTCCTTACATTCAAGCCTACAACATCTTCGAAATGTACTTGTACGTTCTACAAAAACGAATTTAAGAACAAAAGCGTTAAAGTGGCACCAATCAAAGAGTTATGACTCACAAGAATTTGTCTCCATTTCATCTTTTCGTTTAAAGTGTCAAATTTCAATTTCATTTCTTAAATTGAAGCGAAGATGTTTGCAAGAGCGATCAAAGACTGAAAACTAACGGCTTAGAATGGGCTACAATCGCCTTAATGGAAATCTGGAAGCGGATCATAATCAGGCTTAGATCCCGGATTTAGGGTTCGATTTGCAGCTTTTAATGACTACACACGATTTAGGATGTCATTCCAATTAGCGCTGTTCACATGGAGTATTTAAGGAATCGATAAATATTCTATCATAAAGGTTAAAGAAGGGGGTTAACATGTGCTTAGAATCATTCAAAAGATTCCTGTGACATCACAGAAGCTTCAAAACCCTTAAAAGTGCCCTGACCTCTGCTACCGTAACCCTGCACCCAACACAACAATGTTTGCGTAACCTCTATCCTCAGACAGCTGATGTTTGAAGAGGCGCCCAATTAAACATTTCGCGAAACGCGCAGCGGGAAGCGGGAAGCGAATGGCCGCAGATGAGTTGGACTCAGGCGAGCGAGAGAGAAGTAATTAGTCTCCAAAAATAGAGATTTCGAAGAGTTCACATGAGCGGAGAATGCAAAAAACGTTTACTCGCGGGTGGTCGGGAACGGCGAGCGCGAGCTCGAGCTCAGGCGCTTCGATGCAAAAAAAAACAGGAACTTGGGATTGGAGAGGTGTGGGGGCGCTTTGGCTTCTCTTTCAGGTTCTGAAACTTATAAAACGTTTATTACCGCAATCCTAAAATCTAATCCACCTCTGCTAACATATGAAACTGTTCAAACTCGGTGGGAACGGCGTGTTGACGAGCGCAATCTTCGCGATCAGCGCTTCCAACATGTGCATCTTGCTCTCGATCTTGTCCATATTCAGCACGGCAAGGTCTTTCTGGGTCTCTTCATTCTTCGCTAGAGTTTCCGAGGCAGGATTCGATCGAAAGCCGTTAAAATCCATGACTGGTTTGACTTGACTTGATTTGATCCAGAAGAGGTAAGCCTCACTTTTATGCTTTAAAAGGCGTGATTTGTGATTATAGGAGAACTGAGAACAAAAAAGGAATCCAGGTTATCCACCCTGAGGAGAGCGCCAACGATTACATTGACGCTTATCTGATTGAAATGCCAAGAAGAGATGACGTAGGGGAGCTGATGGGATACTTCAGGTAAGAACCGCCCTTGAACAGTTTAAGAATCAAGAATTGCTTTTAGTGACAAGTGGATGGCCTCTAATCTTCTGGACCTGTATGTAGGAGGCACAGAAACCTCTATCAGCTTTCTCCTCTTAAGATTCCTCTACATGCTAAGCAAACCTGAAATTGGTAAGAAGCTTACAGCGGAGGTCATGAAAACGACAGGAGGAAATCGACATGTGGAGATGACAAGGCCGCTATGCCTTACTCCAACGCTGTCCTAACGGTAGCTTTCAAAACCTTAAAGATACTTAAAATGCAGTTTTAGGAAATTCTACGCATCTCAAACATAATCACGTTTAACATCCTTCATGTATCAATTTCCCACTTTCTAACCCTAACCATCCTTTATTAAATAAAGGAGAACGATCCAAACGTGTCCGTCCGTCCGTGTGTCACGCGAGTTGCCTGATTGAGTGAAAGCGGGTTACGGTAGCGGCGCCATTTGCATTTGCACTGTCGCCGCGAACCGGTCGGTTTTGCAACTGCGCAACTGCGTCGGCGCCTAAATTGGTGCCGCAAACGCCAAATTGGCCACAGTTGCGGGTGTTTTTGGGCTCAATCGAAAATGCGCAAAATTTCGAACCGAATAATATATAATTTGTAGTAAGATTTAAGAAACTGCGAAATAAATCGGTGCGCTCATGTCTTTTTGGAGGCGCGAAGCGCCGACTTGAAACATATATTGAAACAGAAACCTCGCGCAATAGCGCGCACAGCCCCGTTGATGATGAATAAATATATACTTGTTCGTTTTGTCCCTATCACGGATCATGAAGTCCAAATTGGGTAAATTCAGGGGGAAGTTCGACTATGCAAGCGCTTGAACGGCGGCACATAGGTTTTGCCAGAGGCCCCACCTCTCCATTCGAACGGAATGAGGTTCTTGTCTGGTTCTGAGTTCCGTTCGGTTTTAGCGCGGCTTGCTCATGGTAATTTCATGTTCTTTTCAGACGCATGTCTAGACCGTCTGCACGATTCCTCGAAGGCTCATTGCAGCCGCTCGTCGGATCGCAGATCGGTCGGTCGTGCTTCGCTCTCCACTCTTCATCTTCGCCAGTTTTCAGAATCTCACGCGTCCCAACCATGACGACAGCGAACGTCGTTTTCACACGCTACTTCGAGCAGCTGGACACGACCTACGAGAATGCGCCGCCGGATGGTCGCCTACTACGACGCCGTGATGCGCTTCGGAGAGAAGAGTCGCGTGGTCGGAGAACGCGCCAGGGAAGTGGCCGAAGTTTTATTTCGATTTGAAGGACCAGGTGAGGAGAGTTGGTTTTTGAAGGACTTACGTTTGGATTTTTAGATCACAATTGCCGTTTCGGAGCAGAACATGGAAGCGCTGAAGTCCGACCGCGACACCCGCAACACGGTCGTGGACTTCGCTGGCCATCGGCGTCGGGCTCCTCTGTGGCGCTTTCACGTTTCCGGGACTCCTGGCGGTCGTCTTCAGTCCGCTCGTGGAATTTCTCCTCTTCGCATCGCTTCCTGCCTACGTTGCCCTCCGTTTGAAGAAACACGGAGGTTTGTTTGTACCTTTCTTCATGTTTTGAATGCTGATTTGGTCGAATTTGCAGATGGAGACGGTTCTGATCGCCGCTGGATGGTCTTCCTGATGACTCTCGCGATGAGCACCATGGCCGGCCATCTCCTCGCCGACAAGGCCACGAATCTCGTCCCCGCCGTCATGTTCATAGCGCCTGTGGCCCTCGCGCTCCTAATCGACTCCGACTTCTCCGTCAACCACGGCCTCGCCTCCGACCGAAACCACTTCCTCGGCCTCAGCGCTGCCATCGCCTTCGCCGCCACGGGAATTACGGTCCTCGTTACAGGATCGGCTTCGTTCGCCTTCGTCCTCTTCACCCTTAGCCACCTCGCTTGCCTTGCTCTCCATTTCCAGGTCAGTCCGCCCCTCCTTTCCAAAATTTCCTAATTCTGCAATTTTAGGTCTCGATGTTCGCGATCAAGGCGAAGAACTTCCACCAGGGTGACTTTGAGGTGCTCTACGTCGTCGCCCTGATCGTCCTCTATACTGCGATTGCCCTGTGCACCTCTGGACATAACCAAGCGACTCCTGTGATGCCGAAGAAGTCGATTTAAGGAATTAAACCACATGTTTATTAAACCAGTATTTTGTACACGAACGTGAAAACAAGGGAAAATCACTAGTCTCGAGGCGTACACCATAAAGCAGTGTACAGCCGGAATCTAAAGCCTCGCAGGGTTGTTTTTTGGTTTTTTGGTGAAATAGAAGTTTGCTGCTGCTGAGCTTGGAGATCTTCTAACCGCGGGGCTGGTCGTACTTGAGACCACGAGTCTTGTAGGGAAGTTCGCTCATTTCGAACGTGTCCAGCGAAGGTTGGCCATCGGCGGAGCTCTAAAATTCGCTCAATTAATCCTTCCGATTTCAGGAATCGTGCCCAAACCTGGCAAGTAACTCCAAGCGCGGTTCCGTCGAGCTTCTGATTCCAGATCGTGTAGGTTCCGGGATAGAGGAAGAGGGTGTCGTATCCCTGGTGGCGGTAGATGCATCCGACGGTCTTCACGACGGCCTTGTTGTCTTTCAGTTCGCAGGTTTGCTCGACCTTGGCATTCTTGGAATACGAGTACCAGCGGCATCCGATCACTTTGTCCACCACGCGGCCGTCCTCGTCGCGGGCCACGCATCCCACGGGCTTGTGGCCGTAGCGGTCGGGACGGATCTCGCACTGGTATACGGTAGCGTCCTTATGGTAGCGGTCGCCGTCGTAGAGCTGACGGCCCTCGTGCATGCAGCCCACGCACGCCTTCTGGCAGCGACCTCCGTTCAGCTTGCAGTAGTAGAGGAAATCGCCATCCTGGAACAATTATCCTTAATTCCAAATCATTGTTAGGTTCCGATTTTGACCCCCGAACGCATCTCGCGTTTATTACAATCTCATGTTTGTTCCACTGCATTAATCGCTTCGATTTCCGCTGCGCGTACGCGAGGAGCTGCGGTTTAAACGCGGCATAAAAAGCGCCGCTGATTGATGGCGGCGCCGCGCAGGCGACTCTCGAAGCCAGCTGACTTTTGTAGAGCGGCGGCGGTGCAGGCGAACCGGTAGGAAGTGGCTCGGGAACGGCGGCGACGGTTTAATCCCATTACCCTAGAACTCCGAGGAAGAGGGAGGGTAATCGAATTATCAATTAATTTTATGATTTTGAGGTCAGCGCGAAAAATGACAATTTGATTTTATGTGACACTCTCGAAACGGGTTTATTCGATCAAACTTCACCTAAGAATCCTAAGCTGAACCCTGTTTTGCGGTCTTCAGTTGATCCCTTCGAACTGATCTCCAATTTATCGAAAAGTGCTTCTCTCCCGTAAACCCTAAAAAGGTCCATTTTTCCAACCCTTTTCCAAAAATTAACAAGCTCTAAGCCCTCGAGCACCCTTCCCGTCGTTCTCCTAAAGGTCATTTTTTACCCTCTTTTTGTACTATGCTAACCCATTCAACGCATTGTTAAATGAGCAACGCGTCGAGTTCAAGGTCTTCTACGCGTCAACCCGTTTGTCCCTCAAACCTCTTGAAGTAAACATGGCACTTCCTGGTAATAAACTAGGCTTCTAGGCCGGTTTTCTACGGCCTTGGGACCACCTCCTGCGCTACTCACTTCATTGTCACCGACGACGAAGCCGTTAGGCGGTGTAACTTTTGATCGCAGCGTTTCCCGCGGCACACGCATAAAAAACCAGCGCAAAACTCACCGGCCACTGCTGTCCGACGCTGTAGTGCACTCCCTGGTGAATGCAACCGACCGAGCACATCTGGATGGTGCCGTTGTACTTCTTCATGCACTTGTAACTGAACAGTGATTGATTAATTGGATGGCCAGGAGAGGTTAATTAAGGCTTACGTGTAGTCTCCTAGGTCGTAGCTGTCGCCGAGGTTTAGGCGTCGGGACTTGTCGTGGGTCAAGCAGCCTCCAATGTCGATCTTCACGTAGGGACCATCTTGGCGGCACACGAACCAGTACATGCGCTAAATTTGGGAATTTTGAGTTTAACACAGATCGATGGCCGATTTGGTTTTTGGACCGGTTTTGCCACCACCGCAATAAACCGGTCATAAAAAATGCTTAGGTTCGAAGAAAGCTCACCCTTTCATCCTCCCAGGTTTCTCCGACCGAGTGCGTCTTTCCATCGCTAGATTGGCATCCCGTAAACTCGAATTTCAGGTATCCATCGCTTCCCAGCACGCATTGGGTCTCGTAGCCGTCTTGGACGAATTTTCCTCCCACGAAGAGGCGCTCGTTGGTATTCGAAAAGCAGCCACGAGGCGCAAGTTCTCCGTTCTGACACTCGTACCAGTATTTTCCTAAAATCTACAATTTAAAAAAGGCTTCAAAGGTTTGAATCCTACCGCGATCGATGCGTTCTCCCTCGTTCCACCACCGTGCAGGCTGGTTGTTTCCTCGGGACCAACAGCGTCGCCTGGATGCGTAGTCGGAGTTGATGTAGCCAGAAGCGAGGCCAGCGAAGGCTAAGAGGAGAAGAGCGCCGGAATACATTGTGCAGTTGACAACTCCAGCGAAGTCTGTTCGAGAATTGCAAAAGGGCGACTTTAATAGCGAGCTGCCCGGTAAGGAAACTCCTCGCCCCGCCCCGAAAATACCCAACCTTTGCCCACCCCGGGAGGAAGGGGCTGTCGGAGGGGCGCCGAGAACGCTTCTGCCGCTTTCATCACACTCCGGAATGAGCAAAAAGTTGTTTTGTTTGTTTTAGCCACTTTTTGTGAGGTCAGGATGTGGGTCAGGTGGCCAGATGGGCTCTTAGGGGTCACGAGAGAGTCAGTGTCACGAAGCGCTTAACCATGCCAACGAGTTTTGGCGTTAATGGAGACACTTTTCGGGTTGTTGGCTCCGATTCACAATTTATAGAACAGGAAGGATATGATAGGGTAAGAGGGTGACACGGTTTATAAAGCTTTCACAGATCAAATCCAATGTGGTCCAGTTTTGAATCTAACCCATAAGTAATTATCTGTTACAACTAATTGTCTGTCCTAATCGGTCTTAAGAGCAAAAACAAGGTCGACTCGCACAGTAACAATTCTTAAACTTCGCTTGTCAACAGCCCTCGTGTGTGGTCGAGATACGACTGTCGTCTCCTATCAGTACCAAACCCTTTGTGGCAGAAATGAGGGTCCGAATCTTCTTATTTCAGCTGAATCCAAAATCAGTTTCAATTTTTGACCATTCTCGAGAAATTCTGATTTGACCGATTTATCTTTTCGGCAATCTTATAACGAAACTTTTTGAATTTTGAAAAACTGTAACTGGTTTATTCTGTAGCTGGAAGAGGTATCGATTATCTGGAATTTGTGTTTCGGCTAAGACTTCCAAATATTGCAATTCTCTGCTTTTGGTCTTGAAGCCCTGACGTCCACTTCCTCCTCTCATCCCATCAATTTCCTATAAACGTCGTTTTTTCTTTCCTAAACCCAAGTGCACCTAGCCCCATCAAGCTGACATTTGACATCACCCCGCTCATTCATTTCTTCCTTCCGAACCCGCTTCTTCCTTCACCTGCATCTCGCGCGGTCCAACTGTTCAACCCGAGCGCGCCGATGACCTCGAACACAATAAACACTTTTACTCTATTTTTAAGAGCTCTTCTTAGGCTGTGTTGTGTGTGCAAACGATACGTGACTCAACGCTTAGATGTCTAGGCACCCACCGCTTCTCTCAATAGTTGGAATTCACATTAGGTGGGCGCAGGATGGGAGGACAATCCTATTAGAGGCGAGAAATTGGGTTCCGCGAAAAAACGGTTGTGAGGGAGTTAAGGTGTTGCGAAGACGAGGAAATAGTTAAGGTGAGATATGAGGATGAAAGAGTGTTCGTTGGTCATTGAATCTTTGAAACTTATTCTTAGGCTCTACTGGCAAGTTCGGATATTAATGAACAGCCCACTTAATAGTTTAAACAGGTTCATGCAACCGCAGAACACCAAAACACTCCACTTCCGGCCGAGACGTCAAAGCACACAAAAAACGAGGAGAAAAGGTGCAATTTTACTACAGCCGTTTCACTATTGCACCCAATCCTATCCTTCCTGTTCTAAAAATGACGAATCGGAGCCAACAACCCGAAAAGTGTCTCCATTAACGCCAAAACTTGTTGGCATGGTTACGCGCTTCGTGACATTGACTCTCTCGTGACCCCAAAGAGCCTCCTAAGCACCCCTCCGGCAACTTGACCCAAATCCTGACCTCACAAAAAGTGGCTAAAACAAACAAACTGTTTTCCTGTATTTTGAAGACCATAGGTCAAAGAGTCCTTTTTAGTCTATCAAAGGATCGAAGACTTCAATAACTTTTCCATAGTGCAATCACACAGATTAAAGGTCTAAATTTTTTGTTTTGCCTTCTCACGTTCTTCTGAGAACGTTTCCTGACCAACGCTCGATCGAAGGTCACAAAACGGTCGCCCCTGTTCTCTTCGGTACCGTAACGCTTTGTTACAAATTATGGAATTCTGTAAATTTATCGCGGGCGCCATCAAGTCGGCGGTTTTTTGTGCCCTCTTGAAATTGATCACTTTGACACGATAAGCATCGTTCTTTGCATTGAAGTTCGCCTATCTCATGTGACCGTTTTGAACCTTGGTTTGAGAGGAAAAACCACACTTCACAGATAACGCTGTTTTTGGCCTATATCTTTGATTTTATTCATCTATTCTTCGATTTATAAGATTGTATCGATGTCCGACCCAGCCAGATCCAGCCCAACCCAAGTGCACTTTAAAACCGGGAACTTGAACTCGATGTTGGGAAAAGGAAGCGCTTCTTTGAAAAAGAGAAAAAGGGTCACAATCTCCTGAAACCAGATTTGCTTTTTGCGCTAAAACAAAGCGAACAGAACAATGAGGTCAATGCGGAAAGACGTTTACGGCTATTAAGCACATTAATCTTAATTATGGACGCAATCAGTTGTTGTTAGCAGCTGATGTATCGATTTTCGCAGAAAACAGAAAAAAGTTTGGCAAAAAAAGAAAAACGTTTTCCCATGCCGGGAATCGAACCCGGGCCGCGTGGGTGAAAGCCACGAATCCTAACCACTAGACCACATGGGAATATGAACGTTTATCTCTCAAAGCCTCTTACATCATTAGACAAGGCAAATTAGATTTTAATTTTTTAGATTGCTTGTTGGTCAGAAACCCAAACTGGAACTCTCCTATTCACACGTCCTTTGAACAATATTAACTTGTTTACCCTTTCGGACTAATTACACCTGGATAAGAACTATTACACAGAGACCCTTGATCTTACATTGATGTACAAGGCGATAAGACTCCTTTTTGCCAATTAGGGAAGTAGTTAATAAGGGCATATTTAGATAAGATCTGGAATTGTCAGATTGGATTTGCTGACTACAATTGTGAGGACGAAAAACCCGCGTAAAACTGATTTTCCAGCATTTTTGTGTAAGCCATCTCCTTCAAAACGCTTCTATCACACTCGCATGCCACATTAAACTCCCAAAAACGTTATTTCTGATCTAACCTCCCAACCTCCAAATTCGAACCCTTCTTCTCCCTTTTTTTCGGCACCTTCCCGTGGTTCGGGAAAAATCTCACACCCTTCTACACGTCGCAAACGAGTTACCAAGTGTGCGCTCGATCTTCGCTGTCCTTTTTAGCTTTTACAATGTTTCTGTAGTTTTCAACGGTCTCAAATTCTCCTGCCGCATTTTTCATCCGAGATTTATGTGTTTTGAATTAGTTGTAAGGACGTTTGTAACTGTACGCCAATCGTTTCAATGACAGTCAAGTGTTCTTAGGTCCGAAAGGGCCCAAAAGTGCATTACAACCTTGTTTTCGTCGTTCGCAGGAATGAAGTTGCCCTTAAAGGAATGTAATGTTGCAGTGGAAACTTTTTTATGCTGGTGGGACGGAAGTCGGTGTTGTTTTCGGCAATCGGGGAAAGGACGGTGTTGCAGTTAACGATTCAGCATCAAAGAACGCTTTTTAGCCTGTTTTTGTCTCAAAAATACTCAAACACGTATTTTCAGACAGAAAACGTCTGCAACCGACCGGTCCCCGTCTGCCTACAGCGCTCAAATAATGATGTCCTTTTCAGACAGTCAAAGCTCCATTTCCAGAGAGATCGTTCTTTGCTCAGAATGTGGTCACCAGTGACGGATTACTCTGGCGTCTCTGTCAGGGCGATGTGCTACCAGTGCAATCAGTAAGTCCGATAAGACTCATAAGACAGAAATTCAGAGTAGACGACAAGTAACACGTAATTTTTGGAACACTCTGTTCGGGAATCGCAAACTTGCGAGGCGCGCTTTTTTCAAAGCGCCCAATTTTTGGAGGCGCCTTGTCATTGGACAAGGCAATAACTTGAAGTTTTGGCTCTTTCCGGAGCTTTGCTACCTTTAAATTTGCGTTAGAACTGTTTCTGTTTGTTTTTAACAGTTTAAAAGTTAAATTGTGAGTGAAAACCCGTTTTTTTCTCCCTGACAGAACAAAAATGACATCACAAAATTTTCTTCAGCCACAAAATTCTCCTCCAATCGATACAACAACACTTAACCCTTATCAATCACCACAAGGTCATCGCGCCGTCCGCTTTCTTGTGCATAAGGTCTTATTTTCCGCATTTCCTACAAAGTTAACCTACTGCAACGAACACTTTCGCAATCTCGGTGTAAATTTGGCGGATGGAGATAAGCAGTTACTGTCACCGAAATGCCCTTGATCGAAGAAGAGGGAAAGGAGGTCATTAATTTTCGAACAGATGGGACGAGTGCAGACGCTCCAACACTGGCGTTTTTGCCGGAAACGGTCCGGTTTCAGATTTTGAAAGCAGAGAAAATATGAAAAGAAAAGATGGAGGTTATTTTCGGGAGTTGGTGGGAAGTGGACTAGGGCTACTTCTTAGGGTTGAGAGGAAGAGAGATGATTGATTTGTGGTCGGCTAGATTTGAACTACAAATTTGGAGAGGAATCACGTAGCCTGCTTAGAAAATACCCAGAAAATGACAAATTCAGCGAAATATGCAAAATGCACAAAGCATTTAAAGATCAAAGCCAGAAAAGCTGGAAAAATGAATTTGTCAGCATTTCAAAAAAGATGAAAGAACAAAGAAACAGAATTTTAGAAGAACCTGAATGAGCTGAAAGACCGGAAAATGATCCCATGGACCTAAAAACGCTCCTGATAAAATTAATCGATCTACCCGCTGATTACCCAATCCACAGGCGGCCTCAAACCGGTCTCGACTGTTACTATTTTATTGATCTGTGAAAATTTGAAATTTCGATCTGGGCAGTTTAACATCACGTGTGTCGGAGTCGCCGAAACTCGGATTGGTTTCCAGAGTTTCAATTAAAGGGTACGCATTGAAGCGATTGGCGTCGGATGAAAAAGTAAAACCCAGGTAAAAGTAGCTGAAAAAGAGAGCATGGTTTTGCCAATTATAGCCGTTTGAGGCTAAGAATAGAAGAGAGGAATTTGACGGAAGTTGGAAGAAATGTAACCACCAACTACGAATTACAGAGAAGGGGTCTCAACCTAAAAAAGCTGAAATTTGTTGTTTTTCAACTGTTCCAGTCCATATTCGTCCTATCCCTATTGTAATTTGCTTTAAATCTACACTTTGTGCTGCCTCTAAAACCCATAAAATCAAAAAATCCGAAATCCTAAATTTCGTTGACACATGGCTTCTCAAAATTTATTGCACACATAAACCTTTTTCGCCTTCGACCAGTACGTGATTGTTTTCGCTCTCGACCGTCCTCCAAAAACGCTTCAAACGCTTTTTCCTCGCTTCTGACCTCGAGCCATCAAACATCACACCACTCTCCCGACAAAATCTCGCACGTACGCCTCCCCATTTCACTTTCTTTGGGTCGAAGTTGGTCAGTTTTTCCGCCTTCCTTCGCTCTCGGACCGATCGATCATCGGCTACTGCGAAGAATCGTCGCCCATCAGGCGTCAGGAGCGTCGCCACACACGCCTAACGGAAGCCGAGGTGGCGTTTTCCAATTACGAACAGAGAAGAAGTTTCCGGTGGGACAACTGTCAGCGCAGATTGATTTAATTCGCCTTACAGGCGCGTAAAGTGCAATTGTTACTGCTCGGACAAAGTTGATGCTCGGGTCTCAAGGTTGACGATTGGGTTGGGTCGCTTGGGAGCAGGAGGAGGTGTAATCTGGGCTGGAATCTAATGGTCACTTCGGTGAACGTTCGATGAGCTCCCGGAAGAAGGGGACCGGCTTCTGATTTTATGGGCAGCCTGTCATTGAATCACAAAAGATCATAAAAGCAAAAGGAAGTAGGCCTAAAAACCTGAACCTACATATTTCTGAAAAGCTCCAGATTCTGGAGATGCGTGGAACAAGTACAAAGACCACTTCCGAGCGACAGAACGCTTGGAAAACAAAAACCGCACTTCTCCGCGCAAGTTCTCATCGCTCACTTCCGAAAATAAGTTGTAACAACGCTGCAAAAAACGCCACATCGATCAGCAGGTTCGTCGTTTCATGTGTGTTTAACATAAATCAATCGACGGAAATTGTCATTCACGCTTTTTCTTATATCTAGCCGTTTTGGGTTAAGACAAAAGCGGAACGAGAAATGAGGTCAGTTGGGAAGAAATGATGGGACCAATGGTGAAACTGGGAAGATTCGGAACCGATAGCCTTTGGCACTCGTCAACCCCAAAACCCTCATTGGCGTAAGGGAACACCCCCCTCTTCCTCCTGAGTCAATAATGCCATTAAAACCAAGTACAGGAGGTTGACTATTAGGCATTCACTGCATAAGACTTCAACTGCCAGTATAACCCAATCTCAATTTGCTCAGAACACGGTTACGGGCTGATTTGCAAAGATATCGCAGCTTGTGGAGCTCATCGTTTCGAAAGACGTTCAAGAAGCGTTTTCGATCATTGAATGCAAGTTTTTCAAATCATGGGATGCCGTTCTCGATTACGAGCAATACCTCTAAGCTCCGATATGACGAAAATCGCTTAAAATAAAGTCCATAACGATGTTGGAGCACGTCAGGAAACATTAAAACGCGGTCTTGGCATCCGCTGGCATCCTAAAAGTCGATTCCAAGATTTCGAAGCCGTTCTTCCCTGAAATGAAGCCATAAGTTAGTAGATCTGCAAACAGGCTTAATTTGCATGAAGATTGCGCGTAATTAAGCACCGGGGAGATTCTCATAAGCTTCCAAACAAGCGCAGGCACCTTTAGCTGTGCGAAACCACCGAAAGTCACCACAAAAACTTTTTCATTTTGCCCCAAATCGCTCAGAACTCGGCTTCGGTCACTTCCAGCTCTGTCCTGCAAGGATTTTGATGTTTTAACAGTTGAATTTGCCTTCAGGCAGCTTCCAAAAGCATCCAAAAAGCTTCTCAAACCTTGAAACCTGCGTCCTGAGTGCCAAAAACCACAGGAAACCGACCAGAATCCAAGATTCCAAGCGTCAAACGCCGCCCCGCGTCGCTTCGAACTGCATACGAACGTGCGACGTTCACTAGTCACGGATTTCGAAGGTCCAGACGGTCTCGAAGGGAAAGCGGCAGTCTAGACGTAGACCACGAATCGCGATCTAGTCGCCTTGAATCGCGTTGTTTCTCTGGTTTCGCCCTCTCCAGCCAGATGCGAGTTGCCTATTTGCGTCTAGACTTGATTTTATCGTTGTGCTGTTCCTTTTTTTACCTCGTAGTGCGTGACCGCACGATCCCGACATTCAGGAACGGACCGTATGAGAAGTCCCCGCTGTCTGATGCCTATTGCGTCTAGACGAATCAGTTTGCTGTCTCATTGACCACCTCGTTGTGTGTAACCGAACGACCGATCTCTGCGTCCCGAAATGGATGAAATGAAGACGTAGCTGCTGTCGGTTTGGCCGTCTTTTGTGGGTCTAGACTTCCGTTGTTGTCGCTTTTGTCGTGTTCCAACTTCGTTTCGTGCTCCCATGACACTTGCGTGCCATTTTCACCAATTCTAACGCACTTCTCTTATTCCAAGTCATGAACACCGAGCAAGAGTTCAAGCCCGAGTCGGAGTCCGAGGAGCTGATGCAAGAAGAATCGACGACCGAAGAAGACGTCGCCGACTTCACCAAGCTGGAGCCCGAATCGGTCCAGCTCGAAGAAGAAGAAGAAGACGAAGAAGAAGAGCACCGAGAAGAGGCCGAGGTGAAGCCGAAGAAGAAGGCCAAGAAACAGCAAATGGGATCCCGCTCGCGATCCGCCCGCTGCGGACTCGCCATGCCGGTCGGCCGCATCCACCGCATGATGAAGGAACGCGTCGTGGGCCACGGCCGCGTCTCCTCCACTGCGGCGATCTTCACCGCCGCCGTCCTGGAGTACCTCACTGCTGAAGTAAGTTTCTTTTCTCTCCCTTTCTCGATTCTTATTCTCGGTTTCTCCAGGTTCTCGAGCTCGCCGGTAACGCATCGAAGGACCTCAAGGTGAAGCGCATTACTCCGCGCCATCTCCACTTGGCCATCCGCGGCGACGACGAGCTGGACACGCTCATCAAGGCCACCATCGCCGGAGGAGGAGTGGTGCCCCACATCCACCGTTACCTCCTCAAGAAGACTACATAGAAGCGGGCAGCCACAAGCGGCTTTGTTGAACTTCCAGAATTTTAATATATTATTGTCGACTTTAGTCTGAACATGTTATAAACTAGTCAGCTCATGTGTCTCTTTATTCGTGTCTTGTTTGGGATTTGGGAGAATCTGGGTGTTGTTCGTGTCTATCGTTGTCATATTTATTGGATAGAACAGTTGGATAAGGAGGAAAGTCATTTTCTGATTGTCGCTTTGCCGATGTTGACCGGTCGGATTTCCAGTGAAAGTCATGAGATTTCGATTGTCTAGAATCTGATTGTGTAATAGACGTCTCAAAATGACCGCGCTTCAGCGTTGATCAGACGCCAAATGTCTAGAATGCTGACTTTTGCGCGTCTGTCGCCTCAAAGTCTCGAAAAGTCATTTCCAGACAACCGAAGTCCGCCGGCTGGTCGGTTTTCAGAGCGATTTACCTCAAAACCGATTGCTCGTTGGTGTTTGACCTCTTCAAAATGATGATTTTGACAGTTCTGACCCATTTTGTTCTCTACTGACGAGTTTCAGACCGCTAGCAGACAGCTTTTCAGCTCGTCGCGTCTCGCCTCAATCCAAACGTGGGTCCCAACACGATCACCCTCCGCGGGCCCGATCGTATCTCCAAGAAACTTCTGCATTTTCAAATCGCGTTCCACTGGTTCGGTCTCCGAAATTATTTTCCTTGCGGCTTCTTCCATTTTCTCATTCTAGCAGTTTCTTGTGATTCCAGGTGCTTGAACATGAACAGACGCGAACGGCGCGACCTCAAATTCGGCCGAAACCGCGAAGATGAAGACCAGATCAAGGAAGACCTGCTGAAGAGGCGGCGGCAAAAGGTCGTCGCCAAGAAGAATCGCTCGCGGACCGACAACAACGTGGAGAGCATCCTCGAGGGCTACAAGCGTTTCGAAACCGGGGATCCGGCGACGTTCCAACTTTTCCGCGATTTTCCGCTCTCGCACCCAACGCAGCGCGGATTGAAGGCTGCCGGATTCACGAAGCCCACGGAGATCCAGCAGCAGACATTGGCGCTTGCGCTGACGAAGAATGACGTCATCGGAGCCGCGAAGACGGGATCTGGAAAGACGATCGCGTTTATGATTCCGGTGAGTTGGAATTTTGAGGATTTTAGCTGAAATTGGGAGATTTCGCGTTGGGAACGACCGCTCACTCGCTTTCCGAGAGTCGAAAATGAGTTTCACAGTTTCAGACGAGCTCAGACTGATTCGTGTCTGAAATTGTCGTCTGGTTTCGACCGACCCGTCAATCGATTGGATTCGTTGGAAACGAATCTAAATGAGACATTTCTTGTCTGATCACGACAGGCGAATTTCTAATCGCTGGAATTGATTCCAACGAGACCCGATGTTTCCCTGAGGGTGTTTCAAAAAAAGGACCGGTCAGACAGGGGGACGGGGGCATGTCTGGAAATCGCGGAGCGGAGTCACTTCAAGCTCACTCGCCGGGAACGTTTCGCTAACAAATAACGCGAAACCGACCGGTCGTTCCGCGATTTCCAGACATGATCCCGTCCCCTTGTCTGGCCGGTCCTTTTTTTGAAACACCCTGCATAGACAGCCATAAAATGACCTTTTAGAACATTTTTGACTAATTTTTTGTCTAATTTTCAGCTTCTCGAATGCCTCTGGAGAGCGCGCTGGTCGAAGCAAGACGGCCTAGCAGCTCTTGTCATTACGCCGACCAGAGAACTCGCGTTCCAGATCTTCCAAGTGCTGAACAAGATCGGAGCCGATCACGATTTCTCCGCCGCTTTGCTTATGGGAGGTGCGTTCTTTCTTTACCTCGTGCAGGGTCTAATTCTAATGTTTAGGAACCGATGTCCAGTTTGAAATGGACAGAATCGCCTTCATGAACATCATTATTTGCACTCCGGGACGCCTTCTGCAGCACATGGACGAAAATCCGTCGTTCAGCTGCGATCAGCTCCAAATGCTGATCATCGATGAAACGGATCGAATTCTCGATATGGGTTTCAAGGCGCAGGTTCGCTCCTAATATCGAATCCAAGTCTAGGTACTTTTTAGATGAACGCCATTATCGCCAACTTGCCTCCTCAGCGTCAGACTTTGCTCTTCTCGGCGACGCAGACGAAGAGCGTTGAGGATTTGGCTCGTCTGGCTCTGCGTGACCCCGTCTACGTGTCCATCCACGAGGCAGCCGATAACGTAAGATCAACATTCTGTGGACATTCTTGAAGAATAACAAGAGGAAGAAGATTTTGATCTTCGTTTCGTGTTGTAAGCAGGTAGGAAACGGGACAGACATAGAAAGTGTAGGGGTGGCATCATTGTAACTCTTCGACTAGAAATGACCCGTTACTGTCTGAGCATGGGTTTTTCTAAGACATAGACACGCTTGTCTGTTATCGCAAGCTAATTGACCTCTCTTTTCAGGCTCGATTCCTAACCGAAAGTTTTCGCCATCTCCGCCCAGGAATGTCGCTCCTCGGCCTCTGGGGCACCATGCAGCAGAACAAACGCTTAGAAGTCTTTGCCAAATTTGATTCGAACACAAGTGGGGCCGCTTGCATCGCAACGGACGTAGCATCTCGAGGTCTGGATTTTAAGAATATCGATTGGGTTTTACAGCTCGATTGTCCTGCAGAGGTTGACGATTACATTCACAGGTACGGATTATCTTAAGAATTGTGCTCTAAGGATTTTTTCAGAGTGGGACGTACCGCACGAATGAACCGGAAAGGAGAAGCGGCGCTCGTGCTGACGCCTTCTCAGGAAAAGCCCATGCTGGAGAGGCTAAAGAAGGCAAAGATCATCCCGGAACAGCTCCAAGTGGCGAAGAAAGAAGTCCTGGACATTTCCAAGAAGATGCAATCCACAATTATCCAGTTTTCGAAGCTTAAGGAATACGCCCAAAGGAGTTTCGTGTCCTACATCCGATCGATTTACCTAATGAAATACAAGGACGTCTTCAACGTAGAATCGATTGACTTCGCCGCTTTGGCTCGTTCTTACGGACTGGCCGACGCTCCAAGGGTTCGATTCCTGAAAAACGCTCAGAAGACGAAGGAACCTAAGGAGAAGACCTCGAAGAACGAGAAATCGACGAAGGAACTCGTGGCGGCGCTCTTGAAGCAGCGGCCGGAGGAGTCGGACGACGAGGCGATCGAATCCGACGTTGAAGAGAAGGTCGATTTTGAGGCCGGAAGCGAAGAAAACGCCGAAGAATCCGATAACGATGTCCTAAAGGTCTCCAGAACTGACGTTTTTAACGTGCTGAAGAAGCCAGGTCCAGATGAACCTGTTGCCTGTAGGCAGCCGAAGACCAAGAAGGTCTCCAAGAGGGAAATCATCAAGAAGGCCCTGCGAGGGAACACCGCCGAGATGCAGGCGAATAAGAAGGTATTCGACGATGAGGAGAGCGAGGAAGAGGAGCCTGAGATCGTTGCGAAGCCAGCTGCTCAGGAGGGACCTCAGGAGGAGTCGAAGGCGTTCGACATCGACGCGGCGAAGAAAGAATTGCGGGCGAGAAGAGCGGCGGACAAGAAGGAGCTCAAGGAGTTCCGGAAGGCGAAGAAGGAAGCGTTGGAGGCCAACAAGAGGGGAAGAAAGGTCGGAAGCGATGAAGAATTAGACCTGGGAAGAGGCAGCGACGAAGATGGTTCAGATGGAGGAGTTGTGGGCGATACTTCGTGGCTGGTGGATCCGGATAACGAGGAGTTGCGTCAGGACAGAATAGAGCAAGGATTCCTGAACGAGGACGATTCTGAGTTCGAGGAGCCCGAGTTCGAGAAGGGTACGTTTTGGATGTCAAAAGCCTCGTTACCTTTAATCTGTTCTAGTGACGAAGAAGACGAGGAAGCGCAAGCGCGAATCGATCGAGGACACCGAAGCGAAGGCGTTGAAGTTGTTGGGCTTATGAGCAATTGTTTTGTTGTTTATTGCTCTTGTTGATTTTATTGTTACAAACAGTTCTATATCTGCGTTTACGTCATTCCGGTTCTGACCATGTCATACCTACTTCTTTTAAGCGTTAATTTCAATTCTAAGGTTCCTTCTAGATGGCTGTCGCGTACAGGCCCCTGCAACCCATCAATGACGTGCGCGTCGTCGAGCGGCTTAGCGATGATGCGCTCTACTGGAGTCGAATGAAGGTAATATGAGCTGTTCTAAGCATCTAAGATTCAAAGGTTTGCATTTCAGCAAATGTCCGTATTCCAAGAACCCGGAAACGTAACCAGCACAGCCATATCTCCCATCGCTCCCTACAGCATCGCTAACACCAGCAACAGGCAACTCTGCATCTACGATTCCACAATTTGCGAGCAAGTCGGCACTTTTACCCGAACGAAATCGGCGCTCTACGGATTAGGTTTCCGTCAAGATGGTGGTCTTCTCTGTAAGTTTCTCAGATCTTATTCAAAAACTTTGAAATTGTCATTTTCAGCTGTTGGAGGAGAAGAAGGCTCCATCCGCATTTTCGACATGCTCCAATCCACGCAATCGCGTCGAAGAATCGCCATTCGAATGTACAAAGGCCACACTTGTCCTGTCCACGTCACAGGCTTCACTGCCAGCTCGAAATCCGTCGTTTCCATGGCCGACGACGGATCTATACGCCTTTGGGATATCTCTGCGGATCACTCGAAGCCTCTACGCTCCTACGACGCCGCTCATTCGGATCATATTCGCTGTGGTGCCATGTCCGATAGCAGCGCTCACCTGATCTTGTCAGGTATGTGGACTCTGCAAGGATTCCTAAGCATAAAAATCTTGTTGTAGGAAGTTATGACCACACAGTCAAACTCTGGGACACGCGTGCTGACGACGACAAGCCAAAATTCACGCTAGACCACGGCTTCCCCGTGGAGAAGGTGCTCTTCTTCCCCAACGACAACCTGATCGCCACCGCCGGAGGCCAAGTCGTGCGAATATGGGACGCAGCGGCCGGAGGCAAGCAGTTGCACACCTTCGAGAAGCACCACAAGACTGTAATTGGCCTCCTCTCCTAAGCCTCTTTATCCTAATCTTCCTTAAGATCACCTCCATGGCTCTGTGCTCGAACTACACACGCCTGATTACTGGAGGAATCGACCGCCGCATCAACGTCTTCAAAACGAACGATGGCAGCTTCGAGCACATCTACGGAATGACCACGCCAGCGCCAATCCTAACGCTGGACATCGCGAAGAACGACCAGTGCATGGCCGTAGGAATGAACAACCTCCTTGCGATTTACCGCCATCAGCCGGTCAAGTCAAAGCACATTCCGTTCATTGGCCAGGATTCCAAATGGAAGCCTCCCGTGATGGGCGACGCCACGTTCGTGCAGAAGACGAACGCGCCGATGCCCACTGTGAAAAACGCGGAAACCGGCGAGAGGAAGATGGTCGAGCTGACGGCGCCGAAGCTCGATCGCTTGGCGCTGGGATACATGGACACGCTGATGAAGGCCGGCAAGTACAACCAGCTGGTGGACAAGATGTTTGTGGAGCGCCACGAGTGCTACAAGAACCCCGAGATGGTCGTCGCCGCGCTGAAGCAGCTCATCACCAAGGGAAAACTGAAAAAAGTCCTCGCCGGCCGCGACGAGCTCTCCCTCGAGCCGATCCTCAAATTCGTTAGGAAGCACCTCTACACGCCCGCCTACTTCGACATTCTCTACGAGGTCTTCGACACGGTTCTTAGCCTCTACGCCGTAGAAGTCGTGACTCCAGCCGTGGTGAAAGTGATCAAGCGGATCAGCCAACAGATCGACTTGCAGCTGAAGCTCCAGAAGGAGATGCGGACGACCATCGGCTGTCTGGAACTCATCATCGAGGCTTCGCAAGTCGTGAAAGCGAAGGCGCAGGAGAAGGATTCGATTTTTGGCGATGTGGTCGTGCAGCCGATTCTGCTCTTGTCGAACGACAGCGAAAAAGCAGGGAAGATGCAAGAGTGAGGATAGACTTGTTCAGTTGTTTGTTGTCACTTTGTTGTTATTGTTACGTTTTTTGTTTATGAAATTGGATCAGATCTTGAAGCCTTTATTAAGTTCTCTATGCACTTGCTCTGGAACGCCCAATTTTCAGCGTCTTCTATCACGTTCTTCGCGTTTTTGTGACCGACGGTCTACAATCAACCCAGAAAAGCCTCAAAAACGCGATTCTTACCTTGCAGCCGCTCACCACGTTCGGATGAGGTACAAATGACGAGTGGACACTCAAAGAACTTCGCTTGCGTGAGGGAGACAATGGGGCCGACCTGGACAACCCTTGACGCCAAATGCGCCATTTCAGACAGCTGATTCATCATTCGTGTGCCTCTGAGTTCCAGCGAGCGGTCGGAATTCCGTTCTTTTCACGCCCTAGGGCTTAGGATGGTTTGACCACCGTTGCTCTGTTAGGACTGTTTTTATTGCTATAAATAAGGTTGATTGCACGGGAATAAGTTAGGA
Source organism: Steinernema carpocapsae (assembly GCA_000757645.3). Lineage (NCBI taxonomy): Eukaryota > Metazoa > Nematoda > Chromadorea > Rhabditida > Steinernematidae > Steinernema > Steinernema carpocapsae. Next base: position 1,173,288 of record AZBU02000012.1, on the reverse strand, counting down.
TTGCACACAAGAAAGACAGCCAGGGGTATAAGAGGCACACAGAGGAGAGGGATCAAGCAAGAGGAGTCGTTAGAAGGGTTACGCAGTCTCAGCAGGCTCCACTTTATCCTGCTGCTGCTCTGAAACGCACAAGAGTTAGTTAGCTTCATCATTCTTACCTTTCGCTCATAAAATCTCAAATTTATTATTTATTACAGCTTATTATCGAATCCCCAAACGTCGTAAATGCAAAACGAGGTTACAAAAATGCTCGGTTTTGAAATGCCGCTTAGAAAGAGTGTTTCTAAGCTGGAGAGGGGTTGCCTCCGTAGAGAGGCTTCAGGAGTTCTCCTTCTTTAAGAACCGTGGACGAACCTGCGGGGCTTCGGGCGAATGGAGCGGCGACGCCTTCGCCGAAGAAGAAGAAAAAGGCGTTTGTGAGGAAGAGGAGAGCGGCGTGAAGGAGGAAAACGAGGGACCACTCGCCCGGAGAGTTGTTCGGAGTGAGGCCGTAGACCACGAAGGGGACGGTAAGCATGGCTACGCACATGATCACCTAAAATGACGGAATTTAAAGCTTAAAAAGCTAAGACCTACCTGAACATGGGCATTGACGATATGGCTATAATGACGCCCAACGAGAGTGGCACTCTTGAAAAAGCCGCCAGTGTTGAAGCCAAGAATACTGGCACAGCCGATGAGAAGGCAGAGGGAGAGAAGCCTCAGGGAGACCGGAACGACGGCCAAAAGAACCATAAAAGAGCCCATGCCGATGAAGGCGACGGAGTTAAACACTCGGACCTTCCTCGTTTCGTCCAATTTCAGCTTATCGCTGCCAATTCCTGCGATCATCTTTACCACAAACTGGAGAAGCGTGGGCAAAGCGGCCGCAAATCCAACGTTCACGATCGGATATCCCAAGATTTGGCTGATATACGTGGGCGAGAACACGATGACCATCTGGATTCCGTACATGTTTCCTATGGCTGCAATCCAAACCGCCCACACGCTAATAGACGAGTAGATCGCCTTCATTGGGACCTGGAATCACTTTATCACTAAACTGACGTAACACCCTAATCTACCCTGTGTTTTGTATGCTTAGCACGTCCATCGATGACCTTCCCTTGTTGAATATGGCGATTTTCGGTAATCGTAACACAGTCGGAGTCGTTCGGAGAGTCGCGATAGAGGAACCACCACAAAACGGTCAAAACAGCCGTGATTGCAGCGTGGACGTAGAAGACGGCTTCCCATCCGAAGTTGGATACGCAGAGAACTCCTGACATGGGCATGGTGATCACCGGAGCGAGCTAAAAAGGTCTCTTTGACTAAAACCTTTCCTAAAAGTGTTCTACCTACCTGGATAAAACTGGTCAGAGCACCACTGAAGAGACCATTCTCCGTCAAAGCAGCCCAGGCAGCTGTAACACTTCCTATCACAGGCATGCAGGCGGCAAATCCGACTCCTTGGATAGCTCTCACTATCACAAAAGGCACAAATCCAGCTGCAGCGGCCATGGGACAAATAGTCGTGGATACGGTAGAGATGATCATGACAATGGTGAAGGATTTCCGGGTTCCGAGCTTGTGGACGCAGTTGCTGAAAGGAAAAATGGCCAGAAGGGCGCCCACGGCGATGGATCCGAAGAGGATCGAGCGCTCAGTGCCACTGTAGTAGTAGTCAGCAGGCTTATCGACAACCTTAACGCGTCCGTGGATCACTCCTTTCCAGGTCATATCCTTGAGTTCAATATCCTCAAGACGCACGTTCTTCCAGGTGCTGATATTCCGGCCTTCGAGGTCCAAAGTGTCGTCCGCTGTCTTCAGTTTCTCGAGCATGTAAGTTTTGAGATTGTTGATGGTTTCCAGGTTAAAGCTGGTCAGGTTGAAGCCGTCCTTGAGCTTCTCAAAATCGATATTCCTGGGATCAAGCTTTTCTCCTACATGGACCGCCGCTCTTTGGCCCACTTCCACCATCACCTTCTTAATGATCTTCCCAAAGAGCTCTGGATTATGCTTTGCCAATTCCAGCGTCTTCCAGTTAAACCCAAAAGAGGGAAAATCAATGTCAATTCCTGGTAAGCTGAAATCTGGAAACACAGAAGGCGCCTTTGTGGTGGGAGAGTTAGGAAGCGATGGGAGATCGTCAGGGAATTTGAAGTCAACATCGTCAAAAACGTCTAAAATTCAATTGAAGCTTAATAGTGAGAGATAGCGTACCCAAGCCAAGATCGATTGTGAAATTCTCCCAGTGGAACTTCTCCTCGGTCATACAAATAATCGTGAAATTCAGGGTGATAATGTTGGCCAGCATCATGGACAAGCATGCGGTCGATAGGACCAAAACTACCATGCGGTAGTTGCCCTCGAAGAGCATCTTTGCGTATCTGCAAAGCGAACCTTTTTGATGTAAGGGCTTAAATACAAAGAAATGACAATGTGATGAATAAGGTAATCTGTCAAAGCTTCGAATATCGGCGATAAGGAGCAGATTAGAGATGTTAGAATAAGGAATGAAATCGTACCCCATCGTTAATGGCACGGAACAGCACAATATTCAAATAAGCAAAACGGATCAAAAAGTACGCTTAAATCAGAGTTGCGCCAAGGTCGCCACCGCCACCCCGAAAAAGCCAAAAACTATTGACGACGCCGCAATTTTGCTTTTTGCGAACCTGTTATAGAACATCAGCGTTTGATTGCTTTCGGAATTTAGCGGCGCTTGCAGTTGAACGGTTCCTATGGGTTGTTCCAAAACAGCACGCTAAAAAGACAAAAAAACCGTAAACAACAGCTAGAGGGTCAGCAGCAACGTATTGTAAACATGGACATAAACTAGGTAGCGCTGAGGAAAACAGTATTTGAGATAGAGCGCAGTTTAGGATCCCAGAACCGAAAATCCTTAAACCAGGTCAACATATTATTCCATCAAACAACCTGAGATCCGCACTATGAGTCATAACGCTGGCAAACATTACAACGACTTCCCGCGTCACTCTTGAAGGCACATGTGTCCCACAAGCTGTCTAAACAACTCCCGAAATTTCAGCCTCCCAACTCTAAACCCAAAAGACCAAAAATGCCGGAATAAACAAGTCCACGTCCACGCAAACGCTGCACCGTTTGACCTTGGCAAATATTTATGAGGTGATAGGAGAGAACAAGGAGGAGGGAACTGGTTTCCAGCCCGCATGAACTCGAGCAAAAGAGCATGCGGCTGTTCTTTTGAACGAAATCTCGCGTTTCGCCTAAGGGGACGCCAGGGTCGTCGGTCGGGCGGGCGGCGGAGGCGGCATGAAACAATCACTATCGCTAACAATCAAACGAGATAATTTGCTCTGCGCGAGAAAACGAAAGCGAGAGTATCGAATTATCGACTGGCAGGAGAAGGCGGCTGTAGCCGGGAATGTGTCACAAAGTGTGAAAGTGAGGAATTTGGGTAGATGCAGTTTGATGGATGTGTACACAGGAGTTGGGTCGGGTTTATAATGCGGTAAGTGCGGAAGATTATTGAGGTGACCTTTGGTGTTATTGCCTGTAGGCAAAAATCAAAATTAAGACTTTAGCATCGCGAAACCAAACTAAAGCGCGATCTTCGCACATTAAAAAAGATGCAGAGACTATTTATTCGTGCGTAGAAATCGAATCAGTAGACTACAGTAGTCGATCATCATGGACTCCGTTCCCGTTCGATTCATCGAAGACGTCTTCGATTTCTCTATCGAACAAGCTCGCTGTTGGAATCCTTTTGCGCAACTCGCTCAACCGTATTCTTATGTAGGCGAAACACAAAATAGCACCGCTATAACGGCGAGTATATCTAGTTACACTAAGAATAGGGTTTTCTTGATTGCTTCAATTGGGGAAGATGAAAAAGACGGAATAACTGCAATATCCGTTCAAGAGGCTTTAAAACAGTCGCTTCTTTCATACTTTTACTGTCTATCATAGTCATTTATCTCCACATAGGGACAAAAAACTTGGCGATCTTGATTTCTCTTCCTTTGACCACTCAAACTTTCCTCGTCATCGAAAGATGAGTTCCCTGTGGTATACTCTGTCAGTGTCCCAAAAAATGCAGCCAACATTCTTCGGCTCCATAAAGAAAAAGGCTTGCGGCCTCCCGGTGAACTGGATATTTTCATGCCGAGCGCCACTGATAGTGTGCTTTACAGTACTTTTCTGCACGCATTGCTCAAAGGCTTTTTTTCACTTCGATTTTACCACGATATTGTTTAAATATTTCCTGCTAATCTTGGCATGTGGATGACGATCTTTGAAACACCATGAATAGCATCTATATTAATGGCGGTGAATGCATTCCCATGAAAGACATGGAAAAGACTGCGATTAACCATAAGATCGACAACAAACGACAAAAGAACGGCCTTTGGTTCGAAAATACTGAGCACAGTCAACGACGGCTTGCTTGGGAAGTGGATGACAATGGCAACGTTTACAAAATCTCTGTTATTTAATGTTTTGTGCTCTATTGGTTGTCTTTATACGTTATAATGTTATCCACGATAAGAATCGATAATAATGAAAATTGGAAGAAATCAGTTTTATGGATTATTAGCCAAATAATGTCCACTTCAAGGAACATGCTTGAGCACGAGGAAAGTGAGGTCACAGAACACAAGTACAGGGTGGCCCAAAAAAACCCTTTTTCCAGACACGCGCGCCTGATCCACTGTCTGAAACCGGTAATTTGGGGCGATCCCGCGGCGAACGAGCGGTCGTTTTCACGTCATTTGTTAGTGAAACCGACCGGTCGTTCGCGACGAATGAGCTTAAAATGACTCCGCTCTGCCTGGACGGTGTCTGGCCGGCGCGGTGTCTGGAAAAAGGGTTTTTTTGGGCCACCCTGTAAAGCGTGATTTTGACACATTTGACACACTTTGACTGCATTTATTGATTCACATCCAAAATCACATCGAACTTCCATTGGAGCACTCGTCAATCATGGGCTACGTTCCTCTTGAATTTATCGAAGACGTCCACAAATTCACCATTGTTCAACCTTTCTGTGAATATGCCTTCCAGCAGCTTGTTCAGCCGTATTCTTACGTAGGCGAGATAAAGGCAAATACCTTTATATCGGCCAAAATGGATGTTTACTCGAATCAGGCTAAAGTTAAGTTTGTTGCTAAAGTTACTAATACCGAAAAAATTGGAGCAAATACGGTGAAGACAGTTTTATCTGTGCGGGGAAATTGATTGAATGAAATCGCCATGCCATGAAATTGATTCGCTTCTTTTACCGTTGCCTCCGAATGACGAAGAGCCTAATTCTCTTTCGTTTTCTTCTTGGAACGTCCCAGACTTCCATCTTTTTCTTAAGATGAGCGTGTTTTTCCTAAGGTTCATTTTGACAGTGAGTTAAAAGAAGGAGCCGTCATCTTGGCACACTTTAGAGAGAAGAACATGCGACCTACAAGTGAACTGAATATCTTAACGGTGGGCGGAGTTAATTAAAATCTTGGAGATGAATTGTGAAGCGATTTTTTGCACACTCTCGTCATCGAAGGAAAAGATTATGATAGTGAGAAAATGTTTCAAGCAGTTGCTCAATTTTTAGAATCAAAGGCTCTGTTTCTGGAGTTTGGTGATGCGGAGGAATCATGCTTTCCTTTTGCTTCTATTCTCCGCTTTTGCGTTAACTATGATGGAAGTCTTGGAAACGCGAAAAAGACAGCCACTGGAAGACACCACAGTAGAAGAGCTAAATGTGTACAAAGATGACGATTTTGAACTGCAGGAAAACGGTTTTTCAATCACAAACGCTTCGAGTTGCGGACGTGGACTGTTTTGGTTAACTGACGAAGTTGGCCGCGTGTACCAAATTCATTTTGTGTGGTTTTCAGTGTCCAACTAATTGAAACATGAAATCCGTTCCCGTTCGATTTATCGAAGAAGTGCACGACTTCACCATCGACAAACGTCTGTGTGATGATTCCTTCAAGGTGCTCGTCCAACCTTACTCCTATGCCGGCAAAACTAAAGGAAACATAGTGATAACGGCCAAGGTGTACATTTACATTGACGAGACTGACTCGCTTCTTCGACAATTTTGATGCCATTCTCCGCGAGGCTGAGGGCAGGTTTTCCGAGGACGGACAACCTATGACGCAGACGTTTTCTTCTTTAAAGCGATTCAAACGCAGGAGCCAATATCCTTACGCGTCTTAAGCAGAAAAACATGCGACCGCCCAGTGATCTGAATACCTTAACGTTGGACGGTGTCCACGAGAATTTTAAAGATGAATTGTAAAGTGGCTTTTTGCACACGACTGCCATCAAAGGACAAGATTATGATGGCGATTGCCTCCGACAGGAGGAACTGTTTCAGGCAGTTGCTCTTGTTAGAATCAAAGCTTTTTTTCTGGAGATTAAGGAATTATGTTTCCTTATTCTCCGCTTTTGGGTTAACTATGATGGTAGTCTTGAAAACGCGAAAAAAGCAGCACCTTTTAAAGCCAACACATCTTATTGAAAGAGCGAAATGTGCACAAAGATAATAATTCTGAACTGCAGGAAAATGGTTATTATACCACAAACGCGTCGAATCGCAGACGTGGGTTGTGTTGGAGAACTAAAGAAGATGACCTCGTATACCAAATTCATTTTTTGCGATTTATTGGGCCCAACTCATTTGCTACTTTTACTTATTTAGTTCATGTGTTACCTGTCAACAAGCCAAGTCAATAAAATGTCATCTTGTCAATTCTCTCCCGTCGCTGCTTATGAAAACGTCAACAATCTTGCGACTCCTGCCACCGCAAACAAACACGCGGTTTTCGGCTAACTCGCTGTCCTCCCTGTTCTGTGCTCCCCCCTAACACACGAGGAAGAGCGCATGAGGGGTCGCGGAGACCTGTTGTGGTGTTGACAACTGAAAACCGAGGAGAAAAGCCGTAAAACTGCTTTATTCTTACGGATGACAACCTTTTGTTTTTGGTGAAATCTGATACGTTTTTGTCCAAAAAATTAGAAAATGCTTAAATTGCCATCTTCAGCGACTCACTCAGCTCTGTCCTTCCTGGGTAAATTGTTTTTGTCAAATGGAAAACGCTAAAAATAGTCGTAAGTGCATTACATTTTGACTGACTTCAAATGGTGGCCAGTTTGAGGCTGTCTTCTTGCATGTTTTCCGTTTTTGGCATTTATAGTTTAACCATACAGTCCATTCACACACACTCACTCGCAATACGTTTGTACAGGATTAACCAACCTAACGTTGCGCGTGTCATTAGCGTCGGAAACGAACCGCCACCGCCGGCAACCGGTCCTGAAAAGTTTCAAAAAATTTGCCGCTTGCTAACCCTTCTGCACCGCCTTGCCTATTGATCGCGGCGAGTGCAGATCAGCGTCGGTCGGTTGGAAAGAAGAAGGCGAAAGACAACAAACAGCTCCCCTGCTCATAAGCGACAAACAACGTCTTTCCGGCCTAGGGAACCGCCACCGGCCTCTTCCTCTCCACGATTAGCTCGAATTTCAATGTGTTATCGAGGGCTCATCCCCCTACGACTCAATTATCCTATTCTTCTGTAACTACGTTCACTATAATCACCCCGTGATCGATCTGTTTTCCGGACGAAAAATCATTTTTTTTTTGAATGTGAGTGTTTATTTGAAGAGCGGTTCGGTTTGGGGTTTTCCGGTATTTACATATGAGTGAATTTGTTTGCTCGTTAGGAAAAGTGGCAGTAAAAGTAGGAATTTTTCAAACAGTAAACATCGCGTGATCGATCAGTGATGGCTATTCGATCTGACATAATTGTTCAGGTTGTGACAAATAGGGTATTTTTGCGAAAGTTGCGCGGTGATTTACGTTGGGAGGCAAGACGCAGGATTTGAACTGTTGTTTTACGGTTTTGCTGTACTTTCAGAACGACATTGCCCTGTACTTGAGGACGCGTTTTTGAGACTAATCCTTCGAATGCAAATTCCATGAAATGACCTTGTCGCCGATCGCTTCCGACTGCAAATTCCTATCGCTCGTCGATCACCAATTGGCCAAGCAATGTTTGTTCTGCTGGAAATGTCGGAATCTGGTATAAATAGCATGGTTTTTGGTTCCTTCTTGGCATGATTGGTGTGAACTTTACTGAATTCGAGTTTAAGGAATGTGTCACTTTTAAGACTACGATTTTGCCCATTTCGTGTTTTTACAAAATCCATATTTTGCCTTTTATGACCCTTTGACAAACTCGCGTTTTTTACTATCCCAGCTCTCTTTTACTACTAACGTTATCCTGCTCCCACGTTGTTGACAGTCCCGGCCACTTCACCACTCTCCTCGGAACATTCCGAACGCTGTAAAGTCGCTTCTGTTGTCGGCCTCTTGCTCGCGCATTTTCTCGATTTATTCCACACGTGTGCAGGCGTCAGAAAACGCAGAAAGGTCACCTTGAAGAGAGGTGTTCCCGCTTGAATGGGCTTGCCGTGTCCTTCTTAGAAACGCACGGCTTCGCGCCTCAATGGCATCCTTTTAAGGCTGGACTGAGTTTGGAGGATAGAAGAAGGCTATTTTTGATGTTTAATCTGTAGAGTCGGATTTCGGATTAGAAGGTCAATCGGATTTGTGACGTTTTGTTGTTTGATCGAAAGTAGTTGTTTGTCACTTTGAGCAAAGAAAAATCGATTTCAAAATTCAAATAGTTTTTTTGAGTTTTTGAGTTGAGCTTCAGCGTGACCGCTCGATTTATGTCAGTCACCGAATTTTTTATAGTGTTTCCCAAATTTTTACAGCTCCCATAAATAAAACAGGTCTGCTTCTTGCTGAAAAAGCGAGAAAACAAAAGTGCAACAGATTCCCCAGTACCTCAGTGGTTAATCTATAGACAATCGCTTATTCTGCTATCTTTTGGCAAATCACTAAAAACCTCAATTCCTTATTTCCTGCTACATTTGAATTTTCACGTAAGAGGTCTTGTGTCACCTCCTTTGCATCGCAATCTCCGGAATGTCAATTTTCCTATTTTTCCTCCTCCTCTTTCTCCCGATTCATGTTGACAGTACCGATCTTCAAATCGAATTCTGTTCCAAACCACAATTCTAGAATACTTTGAATACCGTCTGCTTCAACGCAATCAAAAGTGTCCTCTCGGAGGGGCGCGGTGGTTGCCATGTAGGTTGTTTGCGGTGGGGAATTGTGCGTGACGGTACAGTTTGTACTTTTAGTTGACGGTTAGCCACGAGTGCCTGAGGCTGTTCTTGGGTTGATTCATTAGGGGAGGAGAGTTGATTGCTTGCGAAAGACCCGGGAAATTTCGGGATGAGTAATAAGGTTTTATGAGTTGTTATGGGTTGACTCAACCCGCAACTTGATTCAGAGCCTATTTTCGGCTAAGTGTAAGTCGTTAATGTGCTGTCATTGTGCTGTCATTCCAGCAAACTGTTATTTTTACTGTTCGTCCTAAGATCACGGTATCTTAGTCATTCTGTTGATTTGTGTCGTAGAGCCTACTTTCAATTAGGCATTACTTGCAAAAGTGCTTTCCTTAAAGTTCGGACTTCGCTTCCGGATGTCGCTGCAGCTGTTTTTCACCAAACCGTATCTGACAGTAAACGGGAAGCATACGATACATTAATCACTATTTCCGTATTTTAAGGTTGCGAAACAGTTTAATGGAATGTGTATGACTAATCTGACCGATCGGTGTCCGTTTTGAAAATCGAAAAATGAAACGCGTTTCACAAATTTGTCCTTGAATTTCGATCCTCCCGATTTCCTGCAGTTTCAGTCACTTCACTTACCATTTACCATATTCCTGGGGTTGCCCTGTTTATCCCGTTTCTGATTGCAACCTGCTTCCCAAATTTATCGCCTCCACTCCAAACACCTGAACTACCCACACGTAAACACGTCTTCCTGCCGTCCTCCGCTTGCCCCCGCATTCCTCTTCCAAACTTGCATCATTAGTCTCAAGTGTCTTAAGCGTCATTAGCCACTCTCCGCTCTCTAACCGTAGGTGGCTGCAGTTACATCCATCAAAGGGTCTCACCGGTGAACCACCGGCGAAACTCTCCTTCGCATTTCTCTTTTTCGCACCTCTCCTTTGCGTGCTGCTAAGTGAATGCATTCTTAATCGCGCAATGAGTCGCGTTAGAATTATATAGGTCTGCGCGAAAAAGTGTAAAAATGGTGAAAGTCGGGAGAGAAGTGGTGAGAGTTTTGATTTGGGTGTACTTAAGGATTCTTGTTGGGTGTGTCTTAAATGGGAAAAAGACATTTTTGACCGCTGAAGATTTGCTAGGTCAGACTGAATTTCAATAAATGGCTCACGATGAAATCAGAAATTTCAAAATCTTTTTTTTGGCATAACTGAAGTTTGATAGAACCGATCGGCAGTGTGGAGGCCTCAAGCAAATAGTAGGTAAAAATGTTTTTAAATGAGCTGCCAACTTTTTCTTTATATCTTAAAACCGACCTCTAAAACCAATCTTAAAGATGATTGATGGGTGTGTCTTAAATGGGGAAAAGGACATATTTTACCGGTCTGAATTTGCGTGGTCACACTGAATTTTAATAAATAGCTAACAGTAAAATCAGAATTTCAAGACTTTTTTGGCAAAATTAGAGCCTACGTAAGCTTAATTTAATCGATCAGCAAAGTGCATAAGCCTGAAAACAGCAAAACATTGTTTTAGATGAGCTTCCAACCTTGTGTTTATGGCTTTTAGAAGACCGCAACAGCCTGAACCCCAATCTGGGAAACACCATTAATTTCTAATCCACTCGAACTCCGAAAACTAATTAAGCACGCTCGCTCCCGCTCCACAGCCTGCACCACACACCAAGACAGAACATGTAATCACACGATTAATCATAAAAAATCGCGTCGCCTCGTCTTTCGGACTTCGTTTCCTCCCAAACTCACGCTCGCGACTTCTCCTCGCTTCTTCTCGATTCGCAACTAGAAATGTCGTCGCAAAGGGACAAACAAAAATCGATGTCCCAACATAGGCGCTGCTGTATATTTACTTTGTTATCGGCCAGTAGTTATTTGCCTTGAACCGCCATCCTAGCTTTGGCGACCCATCTCAATGAACCGCTTATTTCCTGTATGGCAACAAAAAACGACAGAGCAAACAGCAATCGAAATGGGCGCTTGTTTACGAAACGAAAAGTTTTGCGTTGCAGCGTAGAACTGGACTCCGATGGGTTTCCCCATTCTCCTCACTTTCGCCTGTTTGTATCGATTTCGTAATTATTCTCCAGTTGGAGACAAACCGAAAAATAGAAGAACGAGAGGAGTCGCTAGAGTCCAGTTCGCTGAAACGCCTCTCAACGGTTTTTTTCCCGAATCAATCAATATGCCACACTTTCCTGCGCGGCGAGGAGTGCCTGTTATTAGTGTACTTGTGTCTAGGCTGCTGTTTAGGGGGTGATGGTGGAAAGTGGTGCAGGTGAGTTGCTTTTGGACGGTTGTTTTTTAATAATTTTGAGAGAACAAGTAGTTACAAACTAGGCAAATGAAAGCTGAACAGACGAAATTAAAAAGGAGAATGTCGTTATCTAGAAAATGAATCTTTGCGAGGCCATTTACATTGATTTAAAAACAAGTTTTGATAGTAATTTAGACACTTAAATTAGGATTTCCAAGTTTTGTAAAATCCAAAAAATTTCTTAAATTTTCATTTTCTGTTTTAAACTACATGTAATTTTCGGTTCCTAACCTCTTTCCTACCATCCTCAAAACCAAAGTGCACATCGCTCGAAACCCAATTCCCATTGTTTTCTCCTTACGCCATACCCTTTTGAATCGACGTTAGTTAATGCTTACCCCAGGCAAGAACCGCTTATTTATCCTCCTTTTCCTGTTTCTCCCTTCTCTACCGGAAGACTCAATTAAAACGTCTTCGGCGGCAAACGTGAGCCAACGCACTCATCATCGACGTCAGCTGCCGCGGTCTTCGCTCATCTTAGCCTAAAACTTAAGCGGCAAGATATCAGATCTGCGTTTGTCGCGCCGCCGCGGATAGAGGCAGTGGCGGCGCTGTGCGAAAACGATTAAATTTGCATTTCGACGTTCGGACTGCCAAAAGACGAGTAAAACGGGGAGCGCGCGAGAAAAACTGGTTTATTTGGTTCAAGGCTTCGCAAGTTGCGTGATTATTTACTTCGCGCTCGCTCGGTTACGCGACCCTGAGCGTGGGAATGGTGATGGGTAAATAAGCGAAAACGAGCCGTTGAAGCTTGGTCAACTGTTTTTTTGGGTTTTAGACCATATTTGGCTTCTTAAGCTTTCTCACTCTGATGTTTTACTATTACTACTGAATTATTCTAAGTTTTCCCATTTTTCCGAGCCCGCTTTCACCCAATTTGCACTTTCGTCCCCCTAAACAACCCATGCCACCCTTTCCACATTAATGATTTTCCAAACCAATTAAAACGGAGCAGAAACCGGTTTTGCTCCTGCGTCAAGACTGGCCTTCCCACAACTTCTCCACCTTGACTCTCTGTCACGTTGATCTCTTCCTCGCGTCGCGGTAGAATGATAGGTACGAATGGAAATTTCACCGTTTTGTCTTCATTCGCGCGTTACGATTTTTGTTGACTTCTCGACGCCGTTTGCGTGTTAGGGTGCGAGTTGTGTAAGAAATGGCGATTTGCAACGGGTAAATTGCTATCTTCGCGGAGATCCGACGTGGGTTAAAATGAGGCCAGGGCAGATTTTGATGATTGGAAGGAGGAGATAGGTCAAAACGTCGATGATTGCTGGCTTATTTTCTCTTCATGAAATGCCAATAAATATTAATTACAACTGTAATTTCTATATCTTACGCAATGCTGATCTTATCGACCTAGCTTGCAATCTCGGAAGAAGCATCTGGCAATAACAAATCTTTCCCAATAAATTGTTGGCAACAAGCAACGTGGCAACAATTTGTCTCATCACTCTCGCAACAGTTCCGCATTGTTATGTGCTCATCATTTGGCAAAAAAACGTTTTTAATTAGGTTCTTTTTTTGCCAAGCGACATATAAAATAGATTGATTGCCCCACTCAAGTTAAATTTATGCTCTCAAATCGCCGAAACTAAAACTTTATTAAAAGTGTATTAACCCCAAAAGGCTTCTAAAAACTTGTCCAGACGTGTCGTGTCCTAACCACCTCTCAATTATTGATCACCCACCCTTTGTGACGAGCTCCTTGCAAGTTTATCCTTGCTTTCGGGACATCTGCACCCACAAAAAAGAGTCGCGCTGCCGACATATTCTCTCTTTGCCTCGCAGGCATTAGTTAACGGATGCCGAGCTGCAGCTGGCTCAAAAAAACCATCCTAGCTGTTGGTGCTGCTGTGTAATATTGAAACGCTTGAACTCTTCCGACCACCTATCTATTCAATTTTCCTCCGCGAGCGTGGCGAGTTTGATGTGGAAACGCGGAGAGTCGATTGGAATGTTTGCTTAAAGGTTCGTTAATTTCAGACGATGACCGATAGGGATCGTCCTACGCGGCTGAGACCAAATATAGGTAAGTGCAAAGAAACTGCCTTGATAGAGTTTAGAGGCTCCACTGCCGTTTATGTGTGTTCTTGTAACTTAATTTTTCGCGACTTTTCACTTGGCTTCAACGAGTCCTATTTTGAAAGTCGAATAACCCAACGCCCTAAATGTTTAATCTTCTTTCAAAACTCCTCTTGTTGCATAGATTTTAAGAATTTGTTAATGACTACAAATCAGGCTAAGCACACTTGCTCTTTTTGCTTTTTTGTTTTTCAGCTAATTTTAAGCTTGGATAGTTAGCCCACTTTTAACCATTCATTTATGACCCACTTGTTTGCGACTTCCTCAACATCCAACAAATTCTATTTTCAGAGTCCCGAATAACACAACGCCCTACATGGTCAATCACAAGAAGAGAAAGAACCGAGGTATCACCACTGAGAGTGTCCACTGGCCCCGAAGACAACATCTACCGCTCCCGCACGATAACCACGACCGAGCGAGTGCAGATCATGCAGATGCCCCTGGACGTGAGTAGCGGAGACGAAACCGACGTCATACTGGCCCTCTCCCCGACCGGAAACGCCAGCCGATCCGTGCAATCCACCACTACCCTGATCCAGCCTGGAGCCGTTCCCGTGATTGGGGGCGTCACCGCCGATGGAACTCCGATCTGCAGCGGAATCTACATGAACACCGACTCAAAACAAACGACAACAATAATCACGACACTACCACAACGTACAAAATCTTGAGCGACAGCGACAGCCGAGAATCGACTCCTGAGGCCACAACTTCCGTTGACCTCAACCTGGAGAAGAAGGTGAAACTGGACGATGACACGCTGTATCTCGTAGTAGGAAAACGAGAGACCGAAAACGATCTGGTCGAAACGGTTAAACTGTCGTCGCCCAGAAGCACTGCCAGCCAAAGCAACGAAGAATATGAGTCAGTGCATCAAGACGTGTATTGCGTGTCCGATGAGATCGATACGGATGAAAGACCCAAGAAGAACGTGTTCAAGCGGTCCTGGAGAAGATTGAGCAAGGGCAACGACTACCCGTCAACTGAACCCTACAGAGGAGCCGTCGCTTCCACAAGCAAAAATGAAGAATTCCTCGGAACCCCTCTCGAACCTGCAATTTTTGATCGAACCGGCAACGTCATCGGTCAAGTCATCAGGAAGACAAAACCGTTCCGTCATGGAATTGCTCACCAGGATTATCCGATCTCAGCAAAATATACGGGTCATGTGGCAACAACGGAAAAACAAACTGAATTAGCTCAATATCCAGCACCAAAAGTCGGAGAGAGAATGGCAAAGCAGCTAAGAATGCAACATGAAAACGGAGAAAAAGAGAAGAAACCAAAAAAGGATGAGAAACCGACCGCCAAATTTGCCACGCTATTCAAGAGAAAGACGGCACACTACGACTATCCGATCTCACAGCCTTTCAATGGAACACTTGAACACATCAAAAAAATTGAAGAATATCAGGGAGAGCCTCTTGATCAACACGTCTCCGTCTATCACCCAGGAAGATCTGACGAGCCAACTGGCCGAGAACCTGAACATCATCCAGTTGAAGAGAAAGAGCGTGGACCTGGTTTTGGAAGCCGGTTCCGGTTCACGGGTCTCTTCAAAAAGAGCCCAGCTCATCTCGACTACCCTGTCTCTGGAGTCTACGAAGGACCCATCGATGAGACTGGAAAAGCCCCTGACGTCGATGGAGAACCTCTTGATCATCACGTCTCCGTCTATCACCAGGAAGATCTGATGAGCCAACTGGCAGAGAACCTGAACATCATCCAGTTGAAGAGAAAGAGCGTGGACCTGGTTTTGGAAGCCGGTTCACGGGTCTCTTCAAAAAGAGCCCAGCTCATCTCGACTACCCTGTCTCCGCAGTCTACGAAGGACCGCTTGATGAGACTGGAAAAGCCCCTGACGTCGATGGAGAACCTCTTGACCATCACGTCTCCGTCTATCACCCAGGAAGATCTGATGAGCCAACTGGCCGAGAACCTGAACATCATCCAAAGAGCGTGGACCTGGTTTTGGAAGCCGGTTCACGGGTCTCTTTAAAAAGAGCCCAGCTCATCTCGACTACCCTGTCACCGCAGTCTATGAAGGATTCATCGATGAGACTGGAAAAGCCCCTGACGTCGATGGAGAACCTCTTGATCATCACGTCTCCGTCTATCATTCTGGCAGATCGGCAGATCCGATGAGCCAACTGGCCGAGAACCTGAACATCATCCAGTTGAAGAGAAAGAGCGTGGACCTGGTTTTGGAAGCCGGTTCACGGGTCTCTTAAAAAGAGCCCAGCTCATCTCGACTATCCGCAGTCTATGAAGGATTCATCGATGAGACTGGAAAAGCCCCTGACGTCGATGGAGAACCTCTTGACCATCACGTTTCCGTCTATCACCCAGGAAGATCTGATGAGCCAACTGGCCGAGAACCTGAACATCATCCAGTTGAAGAGAAAGAGCAAAGAGCGTGGACCTGGTTTTGGAAGCCGGTTCACGGGTCTCTTCAAAAAGAGCCCAGCTCATCTCGACTACCCTGTCTCTGGAGTCTACGAAGGACCCATCGATGAGACCCCCTGACGTCGATGGAGAACCTCTTGATCATCACGTCTCCGTCTATCACCCAGGAAGATCTGATGAGCCAACTGGCAGAGAACCTGAACATCATCCAGTTGAAGAGAAAGAGCGTGGACCTGGTTTTGGAAGCCGGTTCACGGGTCTCTTCAAAAAGAGCCCAGCTCATCTCGACTACCCTGTCTCCGGAGTCTACGAAGGACCGATTGATGAGACTGGAAAAGCCCCTGATGTCGATGGAGAACCTCTTGACCATCACGTCTCCGTCTATCATTCTGGCAGATCCGATGAGCCAACTGGCCGAGAACCCGAGAACCTGAACATCATCCAGTTGAAGAGAAAGAGCGTGGACCTGGTTTTGGAAGCCGGTTCACGGGTCTCTTCAAAAAGAGCCCAGCTCATCTCGACTACCCTGTCTCCGCAGTCTATGAAGGATTCATCGATGAGACTGGAAAAGCCCCTGACGTCGATGGAGAACCTCTTGACCATCACGTCTCCGTCTATCATTCTGGCAGATCCGATGAGCCAACTGGCCGAGAACCTGAACATCATCCAGTTGAAGAGAAAGAGCGTGGACCTGGTTTTGGAAGCCGGTTCACGGGTCTCTTCAAAAAGAGCCCAGCTCATCTCGACTACCCTGTCTCCGCAGTCTATGAAGGATTCATCGATGAGACTGGAAAAGCCCCTGACGTCGATGGAGAACCTCTTGACCATCACGTCTCCGTCTATCACCAGGAAGATCCGATGAGCCAACTGGCCGAGAACCTGAACATCATCCAGTTGAAGAGAAAGAGCGTGGACCTGGTTTTGGAAGCCGGTTCACGGGTCTCTTCAAAAAGAGCCCAGCTCATCTCGACTACCCTGTCTCCGCAGTCTATGAAGGATTCATCGATGAGACTGGAAAAGCCCCTGACGTCGATGGAGAACCTCTTGACCATCACGTCTCCGTCTATCACCCAGGAAGATCTGATGAGCCAACTGGCCGAGAACCTGAACATCATCCAGTTGAAGAGAAAGAGCGTGGACCTGGTTTTGGAAGCCGGTTCACGGGTCTCTTCAAAAAGAGCCCAGCTCATCTCGACTACCCTGTCTCTGGAGTCTACGAAGGACCGCTTGATGAGACTGGAAAAGCCCCTGGAGAACCTCTTGACCATCACGTCTCCGTCTATCACCCAGGAAGATCTGATGAGCCAACTGGCCGAGAACCTGAACGTCATCCAGTTGAAGAGAAAGAGCGTGGACCTGGTTTTGGAAGCCGGTTCACGGGTCTCTTCAAAAAGAGCCCAGCTCCCAGCTCATCTTGACTACCCTGTCTCCGGAGTCTACGAAGGACCGATTGAGAGACTGGAAAAGCCCCTGACGTCGATGGAGAACCTCTTGACCATCACGTCTCCGTCTATCACCCAGGAAGATCCGATGAGCCAACTGGCCGAGAACCTGAACATCATCCAGTTGAAGAGAAAGAGCGTGGACCTGGTTTTGGAAGCCGGTTCACGGTCTCTTCAAAAAGAGCCCAGCTCATCTTGACTACCCTGTCTCCGGAGTCTACGAAGGACCGATTGATGAGACTGGAAAAGCCCCTGACGTCGATGGAGAACCTCTTGACCATCACGTCTCCGTCTATCATTCTGGCAGATCCGATGAGCCAACTGGCCGAGAACCTGAACATCA